>JANJYP010003031.1:0-11865 GCA_024605115.1 Rastrelliger brachysoma | reverse complement strand
TGAAGGCCCAAGTGTGAAATGCACGGCCCGCCACTGCAATAGTCTATATGTCAAGTACCATACTGCCTTATTTTCTCAATGTCTTTTGACCAGATATGTGGGGATGTAACAAACTCAACAAATATAACGTTCTTAAATAATGAATAATAACAACAATGCACACAGACAGTGTGAGAGGCGTTGGCTCAGTACGTCATCCTGAAAAAGCATGTATTACCATGCACATACTCATGTTCCTCACTAACATATTTGATATGTTATATGTATTTACCTATATGACAGACAACTGATCAGAAAATAAATTGTATGGACATTCAGCTGTTCACTGGTTTATACTGAAACCAACTTTAACTTATACAGCTACTTCCTCAGCCTTTTCTTTCTGCTTCTGTTGCATCTCTTTAGAGGACACTGTCTGTTTTATCATGAAGAAATAAAGCTACAGTACCTTAGATAACCATGGCCAACAATTATCATATTATAGTAATTGGCCATACACATTTTCCAATGTGTAATACACATTATAAGTGTTTAGTGATAACAGGCTCAACAAACTAACCACAATAGCAAGCACAGCATATTGCCATTTGGTGTGGCTTGTGGAAATGAACTGGTTGAGTGCCAAATGAAGATAAATTGATCATTTAGCCTCAGTTTCAAGCAACCATGCAAACCAACCATAACTTCTGTGGAAATCAAATAATGTTCATTATGTTCATTCATGCTCAAAGAAGGAAAAAGATAGGGGGAAAGTGCAGAAAAACAATACTAGTAAACAGTATAATTTTTTATTTTTCATTTGGATCAGAAGGGCGCTTAAAGCATCTTTGAGTCACTGTAGCCTCTAAACTCTGCAGGTCACTAAATGGAAATCATGTGTATACTCTAGAGTGAATACATTACCACAATTAGGCTTTGATGTATTATAGGAGAAGCATTCATTACACTAAAACTCATGGCCCATTAGAGTTTATTTATGTCCCTTGAAAATACAACTATTACCGTTTATATGCCTGTCTGATAGCACTTGATAAATTCTTTGGAAGGCATGTCACTAACACCCTGCCCTCTCAGTCTCCAGCCATTATCTATTTAGCTTTTATCCTGTTAGAGCTACAATTGTTTTGAACCAAAAGCCTTTCCCATAAGACTGTCCTGACAAAGGTCTGAGGATCTCATCTCCAAATGCTTTTCATATGACAAAGAATCAGTCAATTATTTTGAAGCAGTGCAGCATCACCAGGATTAAGTGACTTAGGAGTGAAAGCAGACAGCAGCCTCCCTCCCCCTGCTTGTAGCCTCAGAGACTACCACAAACAGCATGCCTTGTCAGGGCTGATTGCAGTGGCAGTGGGGCAGATAAGTCAGTCTTACTATTATCCTATATAAGCTAAGAGTGCCAAATTACAAGTTTAGCCTTAAACCCCCACAGAGTTTACTTACGCATGTCTTAAGCCACAGCAGAGAATGAAAAATCCTATAGCCTACAAAAAACTGAGATGGCATGGTTTGAGAGGAATATGTTTGATGGGATGTGTGTATATATCTCAGTAGGGTTGAGCTGATGTAGAAATATTTAAACCATTTTGATATGAAGCCAAGCACCAGACATGTAATGCCAAATTTTACCACTAGGTGTCAAATGTGACACAAATGTGACACCTGAGTGGCACATTTAACTTTTTTTTTCTTACCTTTTCTTCTTGTATTGCTGCAATGTGGTTTAGAACCAGGGTTTTCACTAGAAAAAAAGTGGAAACCCTGGTTTCAATTTCAGTTTACTGGACAAATGTTTGAAATTCCAGCCCAATTTATTGATCTTAAAATTCCATTTATGAAATTTATTGAGACATCCCAACCTGCAAAAATTCATTACAGGGAGGTCCGGTGGATCTGTCCGGGAGGTCCGGACTAGCTGTCTGTCTGTCTGGCGGTGTGTGGCTTACTATTACTGCAGTCACAGAGATACACACACACACACACAATCACTCTTGTTCTCGCTCACTCGCTCCAGATTACGGGAACTTGAATATTTGGTGTCAGGGACCCGCTATCAGTATGCAGTAGCCGGCTACTCGGTCATACTGAGTTGCTGAGAAAGCTACAGGTGTGTTCAGGGTCGAAGTCAGACAGTCGGACATTGTGCTTTCAGCCAGTTATCCTACAGCTACAGAATATATTATTGCCTATATTTTTTCAGCGTGAGAAATACAATGTGCGACGTGTGAATGGGTGGGACTGCGTGTGTCTCACACTAAATGCGACTGAGACTTGAGAGCCTTGGGAATAGTTCACCGTTAGCTCAGGTAGCTTAGCATTAAAGTGGGGTAATGACAATAATAAACTTGAGGTTAGGATTTCTGTAGAAATGTTGTGGATAAATGATCCCCTGCCTTGTATTCATATTCATCCCGGGTGAATAACTCAAGAGTGGTGAGCAAGTATTTTAACTTTTAAAATTTTCCAAAAAAAAAAAAAACTGTTTTAATACAGTTCAAGTTGTACTTAGAGAGACTACGTATTTTCACCATACCTTTTGACCACAGGGGTAGAAAATTACCGGACTAAGGCAGATTTTACCTGTCAAAGTCTGGTAATTACTGGAACCCAGTTTGAAACCTAGAAACACCCTGTAGAACGGCACAACAATGCTAACTATGCTATCTAGCTGCTAGTTTACATGCTGGCTGATAAAATGCTGGCTGTTGTGTTATTTTCTACAGACTGCAGGAAGCTGTCAGTAGCACGGCTGAGCTTATCTGGGTTATCGGTGAGAAAAGCATTGTTAGCTTGGGTCGGCCTACCTCCTCTAGCTTGTCTTTGGTGTCCAGCTGGGTGGACAGCAGCAGCCAGCCCCGCGGCTTCACTTTGGCCGATGCAGGCTCCATCTGCTCCTGCCTCACTGAGCCTCATCAGGCCCCACGGAGCTCAGAGAATTTGTTGCCCCTGGCAGTGTTGGAACCTCTGAGTGAGACACTTTTATGTCTCATAATGACAAATTCTGGTTCAGTTGCTTCGAAATCAAACTGGTTGAAACTCATACACTGAACCGGGCCAGAAAAACTGGAAACAAGTTCAACCGTATACCTCAGTCTGTATCCAGTTCAGGATCTGGTCTCTCTGCTGTGTGTTTTATTGCCGTCAGCATCTTCCGCGGCTCATAACTATGATGTTCTGACAGCTTTACAAGGACTATAATTTACATTTATCGCTGCCAGGCCATCGATTCTTTCATCACTTCAGTGTCATGTGTGACTGCCAGTCTGACATAGAAATGTTATGGCATAGCTCCATTAGCATGTGTAGATTTTTTTCCCTCCATGCCGGAGACCATTAATATCCTAAAACACTAGAAAACATTTTTACAACAGGAGCATTACTAGATTAAAATGGTAAAGCTCAGTTCAAGGGGCAGAGTGAAAGTAAGTCACTGGTGGTAATTGCCATCACAAATAGTGCTTGAAAGCACCACCTTATACAAAACACTGTCATGTACATCTATCAATTATATAGACACACTGTGATGTTTTATTTTGTTGAAATTGCCCAGCTGGAACAAGAGTAGCATTAAACTTTTTTAAGTTTTATTCTTTTTTTCTGCTTTTCTCTCCATTTTCTCCCTCACAGTCTGTCTCTCCCTCCATTTACCACCAATTCAATTTCTCCCAAGCTCCTTACTATGTGATTTATGACTTCTCCAGCACCATAAATAACTGGAAAAAATAAGGCTTTTTACCTTGCCAACGTACTGCGGGTCTGACCCCATGTACTCCTCCAGCACAAAGAACTGGTTCCACACCCAGCCTCTCTTGACCCGCTGAAATCCAGCTGCCCCATTCCTCATGGGGCCCACCAAGCTCCTGGCGTGCTCCCTCGCTGTCCTGCTCCGTCCCAGTGGTGATGAAGGCAGGTGTAAAGAAGAGACTGAGCCTTCGTCGACAAGAAACCAAAGGAACAGCAGCAGGCAGTTCCTTGTTAGCATTGGCGATCTGTGAGGTTCAAGTCCCCAAGATAAAGTCTAGTGATGAGAGCTGAGCCACGTTGAAACAGCGTGTTAAAAGTTTTCTTATGGGGAATGGAGGCAGTTGGGGAACTGTGCCTGGTGTGGCAGCCTTGAAAAGCAGTCTTGCTGGGTCAGGAGCCCACTCACAGATATATGAAGCTCATCACCTAAAAGAGAGAAAGCAAATGCATTTAAAGGGTTTACCTTTTTCTGAGTTTCCATTAACAGAAAATATTAATGATACCTATTAGACAACATCCAGAACTGTCTAATAGCACACAGTGGTCAGCATGTGCAGTAAGTATAGGGTGTGGATAGCTTGGTATTGTTGTCCCATATAATTTGCCCACACCTTCCTTTTAATTATTAAGTACTGTGTGGTGCAAGGCAGTGCTGGTACTCTCAAGCATAAATAAACATTTATAACATTTTTCTTGATATATTTATGCTCAAATCAACTATCTTAGATGTGTCTTACTTGCAACTTCATTTTCACTGTCAATTACAGGCCACTACACTGTGCTGCAGACCTGTCAGTGTTACTCTTTTTGCTGAAAGTCATGTATAATTTAATGACACCTGAAGTAGTTGATGAGCTTTTATATTTTTGATTCATAAATGTTTCTCAGTATTTTTCTGTCAAACCTCTCAGAAGGTTGCTAAAAATGGAGATGAACAATCTATGAAGCACTTGGAGAAAAAAACAAAACAAAAAAATGTGGCATTGCCTTACAGTTGCAGTCAGTCATCTGAAGATATAGCATGATGAATTGGCATTCCATATATCAAATTGACATGTGTACTGTATGAAGTGTCAGCGCAAAGCAGCACGCTGACAATGATTTCTTTAAGATACTCTGCTTTCCTTCAGACATCACTACATTTAGCGCCACTGCACAGTTGACAACCAGCAGCCACGGGAGATTGTTCCGCTTGCCGCAGCATGTCACTTGACAGACAAGCGTTCAATGAAAAAGACAACTATTACAAAAGATAACCAATATGTAATCTAGCTCTCAGACATGCAATTTAATATGCAATTTGTTTTTTTTTTCCCCCATTTTTTTTTCTTTATGTTTGCATAAGTGCAGACACTGCTGAGCCTGAAGCATGGACAGGATGTATGTTATTCCACTGAGTTTGATCTTGCATGAATGAATAAAGCACAAGTGTAAGCAGAATGAGAAGATGTGTAATGTAAATAATGTTGAGGCATTTTTAACATAATTGAGTTTTTTTTTAAATGGTTCACATCTGAATTATTTGTTTATACAATACATTTATATTCATAACACTACAAGCAGATTTAACAAGTCTCAGAAAAGACAAAAATGTGGTTCACAATTACAGTTACATGTTGCAACACAATTGATCATTCTTGATTACAAAACAAAATACAGCAGATGAATAAGTTGTCACATTAGTAGAATGTGTGATGGAATCCACAGCAAATAAATGTTTTTGTTAATGTGAAAATAATATCTGCTATGAGTCTATACACTGAAACAGAAAACCACAGATTATAAAATGAAACAGGATTGAAAACCCTTAGATCGTATACATGGTCAGAAAATATCATTTTAAATGGTAACAAGTTATTTATTTTGTGTGTATTGATGTCAGGTGAGCTATGGTTGGTTGGACAGGTAGCACATTTTAATCATTAAGACAAGTGATTTCTTAATTAAACATTCATAATGCAGCCTATTCCATAAAAGAGGAAAAACATATTACCAACCTAATTTGTTAAGCCTCATTCATTATTGAACATGTATTGCACTGCTGATGTTCACACCTTGTTTGCAATGCTAACTACCATATCAATACACATTTAACAGATTCAGCTCTGAAATTGTTACCAGACACTTAATTGTGTTGAAAACAAGAGATGAGAACCACAAATAGTTAGAATGAAGAATGGAGCTAATGGTTTCCACACCTGGTTTATTGTTCCTGTCTCCTTCCTAATGCACTTATAAGCTGTACTGTAATAGAAGACAGCATTCCTCTAATTTCATAACCGGAGCCCTCATTGACATCATTGTCTTTTGATTAATTACATAGACTTGGAACATCGACTTCAGAGGGAGATTACTTCAACAAGGTTATACGGTGCACCCAGATCCATTTATTCTCTCTGTCACCACAGTATCTTAAAAGTCAAAACTGATCTGCAAAGTTCTGTGTGCAAAATTGGCAGGAACTATCTTGACACGAGTCAGACATGCCTCTCCCGCAGGTCACTCCTCATTTAGCATCGACATAATGGAAAATGACTGTTCCCATAATTCCTGCAAAATCACGCCCCTGCCACAGTACAGCCCTGTGAGGGCTCGATGCATATTTTATGAGATAAGTTCATTAGCATGTGTCGGGCTTCGGTTGTGAGCCTTGACCTGTGTGTCTACTTCAGATAACACGATGCAGTGGGCTGACAGCGTTCTCACACATCACCTTCAATAATCAAAGAACATATGGCTAGCCGATCTGCTGGTGCAGATTACCACCCACAAGAGACTCCCACAGAAAGTTATTAGTCGTCAAGGCTGCCATAAACATGACAAACAAATAAGTAGGCATTGACTTCTGGGATGGAGAGGAGAAATGAGTCATCTGGATCAAGTTCTTGTTTTGCATACACTTTTTATTTGCGGATATGTGGGCAGAGAGATTTTCCTTTTTTTAAATTAATTTATTTTTATTTTTTTTCACCCCCCACTACTGCATTGTTTTGCATTGTTGACTGGCATGTCCAAGGTTATAGACCTCTCTCATTATGATTCAGACTAGAATTGATTACTAATCACAACATTTTCAAGAACTGTTTTGAAATAGCTGTGATTCATATTTGGATGATGAACACTATGTTAGACCTATAATTCAAATGGCACAAAGGCGATGAAATATCTAATAATCTCACAACTGCAGCACATACATGTCAGCAGTGGTGTAACTAGAAAGAACCATATGAAATATAACTTCTAAACTCTTGTCTGAATTACTAACAGGATACTTAATGTCAGTATTGTCACTGGTTAAAATATTTTGGATTTTCAGACATTGTTTTTACTTAAAGTTGCTCTCATAAAGTGTTTTTTTTAATGTATAATTTAGGAAAAATCAAGCTTGCACTATATCCATTATTTCCACAATTCAGCAGCTTCTGTACATTTGGCATAATCACTGCATAAATATTGATAACTGTGATACACAGCTTATGTCATAAAGCAGACTTTATTTGAAGTGATAGCAAAGGGAGCAAGACTGTAATCACTTTGTGTGTTAAGACATAACATGCTACTATAATATAGCTCGTTATTTATTCATTTTTTTATTATAGTTGTCATAGACATGTAGAGATGAGTCTGTTTACTTAATATGAGTAAAATACAGTTGTAAGTGAAAAAAAAAAAAAAAAAAAAAAAGAACAGCAAAAAGGCTTTATATCTGCATTTATATGTTGAATGCACATACATCCACCACCATACACCAACAGCATACCAATCGCACAATTCATCAGCTATCTGATGACAATTTAGCCTTTGGGACCAACAGCCAATATTTTGGGGTTCCATTAGATATGTGGATAATGGATATCAGATATGCAGGCCAAGGCTTTCTTTCTCATGTGCGGGTCGTATTTTATAGTCCGATTAGCAACATGAGACAGTCTAGACAGCATTCCAGCTATTGTCTATAAATGTGTGTGCACATGAATTCAAATGAATTAAATAAAAGCTAAAAAAAGAAAAAAAGTGAAATAGTTATTAGACAATAGCCAATTTATTCTATGATTGGCAACCAAAGCCTGCTCATACGTGATTGGTCAATACTATTCCAAAATCTTTTCTCGTTGCCTTCACATCCTGCATTCATATTCAGATATGTGTTTGTAGAGATTAATGACACACTGGTACAGATCATAACGTTTAACTGCTGGTTGTAATAGCAGGCTCCTCTCTTTTAATGAGAGATGCTTTGAGCTTTCACTCTGTCACCACAGTGATCAAAACAGTGACCTCCACTGAACTGCAGCCCTGACTGATGAGAAAATACGCTCTCTCTCTNACACACACACACACACACACACACACACACACACACACACACACACACACACACACAGGCTGAGGAGATGAGTGAAAAAAAGTGTTAGTCAGTCAGGGAAGACCAAGAAAAATAAATAAATAGCAGCATTGTGAAGACATTGTTTTTTTTCATTGCTAAGGCTAAAGAAGACTTTAATATCATTGAAACCCTTTGGGGAAAGAGTGGGAGGAGAGAAGTGTCGGTGGAAGCAATGTAATGAAAATGGAAGTAACAACACAGCTGGCCAGTCAAGCTAAATTATCAAAGAACACCTCATGCGTAGGTTATAGCACAAACAAAGTAATGAATAGTGAATAAATTGGTTCCGTTAGCTACTCAGATACATTTACTCATTTGGTATGCAGTTTAGTTCTGTTGTCTTGGCAAAAAAAAAAACAACAAAAAACAGATACTTCATCCACATTTAGGTGTGAAACAATGACACTTATAGTACGGTTATAGATTCAGAACACCACAGTAGCTATATTGGGAAAATGATGTTGTATTGTTTTTATGATTTTAATATATGATATTCATGGGGGGGCTATGCACGGAGCTGTAAGGAGCACAGAACAATAGTGACATTATTATCATCATCTGTTGTGTCGCCTATCTTTTGTTTTTTTTTTTCATAGATCCTACGCACATTATGTTTGGGAAGAGCCAATTGATGCTTTTCATTCATATTGGATATGTAGTGCTGCAGGTGCTCATAACAGGAATATGATGACCGGACTCACCCTACAGCGTGTCAGTGGTGCTTCTACATCTGGGTGATAACCCATAATTTGACCTCATTGCAATATGATAATTAACCTATACTCATACACCTTCCCATTAAAGTTACATCATTAATAGGAGGTACTTTTTCCAAGCAATTTATCTCTTGTCATAGAGTACAGCTAATTTGATCTAGTTATTTATGTCCTGATTATACTCATTTAGTCCAGTCGTATGCATGTGCATCTTAGCTGCCACATTACAAGGGTTTTCAGACCACCCGCCAGCTAAATGCTTCTAATTGGCTACTTAGCTGGAAAATGTATTCTGCGATTAAAGTACTCAGTGAGTTTTTGAAAGAGATGATGCTACTATTGAATGGCAGGACTTTGAAACATAAGTTTATTCTGTTGAAGACGACACCTTTATCTTTCATATAGTTCATTAGAGCGCTAAGACTCTAAAGCCAAAACACATTCTTTTAATAGTGACAAATGGAAACTACTACTGTTGCCAAGTCCATTTATGTGATAAATGTGCCTTGATGCTTACTTTACTAAAGTGCAATGTCTGCAGAACCATGAAGTCATCACTGGAAAGAGACTGCAGTGGTTTGTTGTTTGTGTCGAGGAAGCTGTTTTGAAACTACAGTTTGCCAATCGTTCCAAGATTAGCAATGTTGATGCTGAAGGTTATCCTTGACAAATCAATTAGTCAATAAAAGTATTCAAGTAGTTGACTGCTTCAGTAAGAAATTACATCTTGATATGTTACACACACATCAAATTATGACATTTTTTTCAGTATGTCAACACTTGGAAGATTTGTGAAATGTTTTATTAATCTGCAGTGTGTTTTGTTATGGCAACAGTCTGACGAGTCTTTGCCAGGAAGCAGTCTGGCAGTTAAAGCAAACAAGACAAGGTTATGTTTGTCACAGAAAGTGCAACAGATGTTTGCTCTTCTTTAGTATGAAATGTCTGTCACTCCATCACTCCCGCTTTTCCCTCTTTGACAACCTTCTACCACAGACAATAGTGGAACTCATACCAAATGTGAATGAGAACAAAGTTAACCTTCTTTTTCCTTAAATTAAAATAAATGAATATGTTTAAACCATACAATTAAATACAAAAGTTCACTCCATTCATATTTTTCTAAGTAAAATACAAATCAGCACTGTATTTCATCTTGAAAAATGTATTTAAACAATATTTACTCCACATAATCATATTTACACACTCAAACNATCTTGAAAAATGTATTTAAACAATATTTACTCCACATAATCCACTTTGTGTATATTATATTTTCATGCATGGTCAACAATAGTTAAGACTCTAAACAAAAAAAAAAAAATCCCCCAAGTTTCCTCTGTCTTTCATCTCTGAAGAGTTCAGGGTTTGAGCTAAATTTTGACTTGAATACATATTGTTATAACTATACTTTGTATGATAGAGTCTCTCTTCCTTTTTGGGCCATTTGGTTCCTCTTTCCTGTTTTTTACAGTGCTTCTATGAAAGAGAGTGTGTATCAAGTACAAAGACATCATTCATTGTCTCAGACTTGTTCAAGCTGTTTACACCAAATGCCAAAGCAGCGAGTCAGCAGCAGCATCAGCTCTCAGTCAGTCCACATTTTAACCCAGTACAGTCTTTATAGATGTGTGTGTAAATCAGAAGCAGACTTTTATGTAAAGGTCTGCTTTTGTAAAGAGTGAATACATATCATCCATGTTGATTATGTATTATAACTATTTATAGAAAAGAAAAAAAATATATCACATATCACAATATTTCTAACATATCATTCAGGAAAAAGGCTGGATTATAATCTGTCAAGAAACAGCTTTATCAATTCAGTTTTCTTATTAGGACACTCTCCTCTTGGGGCTGAAACAATAGATATTAGAGGGAATGATGACTTCTAAATAATTATTGTCATTTAGATGATTATAGTCNAGCATCAGCTCTCAGTCAGTCCACATTTTAACCCAGTACAGTGTTTATAGATGTGTGTGTAAATCAGAAGCAGACTTTTATGTAAAGGTCTGCTTTTGTAAAGAGTGAATACATATCATCCATGTTGATTATGTATTATAACTATTTATAGAAAAGAAAAAAAATATATCACATATCACAATATTTCTAACATATCATTCAGGAAAAAGGCTGGATTATAATCTGTCAAGAAACAGCTTTATCAATTCAGTTTTCTTATTAGGACACTCTCCTCTTGGGGCTGAAACAATAGATATTAGAGGGAATGATGACTTCTAAATAATTATTGTCATTTAGATGATTATAGTCTGTAGAATATGATGTGTAGGTAAAGGTGAATTTGCTGCACCGCAATCTTTTAACTTTAACCTTTAATAGATACTGTGCCTCCTCTGTTTTGAAAATTGACCTAGGTCTATAATACAGTTTCAGTAAAATTTTGTTCAATTGTTCAGCCTTACTCCATATCACTGACTACTTGAGCTCTNTGAAAATTGACCTAGGTCTATAATACAGTTTCAGTAAAATTTTGTTCAATTGTTCAGTCTTACTCCATATCATTGACTACTTGAGCTCTCAGAGATAGTACATCACCTTGAATAAAATCTAGTGATGGTGAAAAATAAATTGGCTGCGTGTCCTACTGAACGAAGGTTGCCTCTCTGCACGAAACTGAACTTTTCCCCCCCTTAAGATATGGAAGGCTTAACTGCAGAGACAAAACTGGCCTGAGGCAATAAAGAAACACCACACTGACTCAGCGCTCCCCAGTNAACTGAACTTTTCCCCCCCTTAAGATATGGAAGGCTTAACTGTAGAGACAAAACTGGCCTGAGGCAATAAAGAAACACCACACTGACTCAGCGCTCCCCAGCGTGAATACGTCTGGATACCCTGCCAACAAAGTCTATGATGCAACAGATATAGCTCCAATGAAAGGTTATGATTAAAAAAGGAAATATATTGTGTATAAGATTTCAGATTGGCTCCCTGGATCTGAATCACAGTTAGTTTTTTTCCTATGTCTTCTATATTAAGTTGATAATCTGTGAC
>JANJYP010003028.1:0-12077 GCA_024605115.1 Rastrelliger brachysoma | reverse complement strand
ATTTATATAAAATGTAACAGACAAAATACACAGATATGTAAACTGGAAAAGTGTAAACAAGGTGGATAAAAAAATAAAAAAGTTCTACAAATTTAGAAACTTATAAAAACTTCAGAGCATTCAAAGTTGCTCTGACAAAAAGCTAGTTCACAGATCACATTTAGCCAGAGTACACAAAGTTATACCTAATAGAACAAAAAAAACCTTCCATGTTCTCTTGTCACTGAATGAGCAAATGTGTTCAAATATGTCAAGGAATAAATGCTGCTTAAAAATTATTGTCCTCATTTCTGCTCTGCTTCTTCAGCTCCTGCACTGACCTGAAAGCTCTGACAGCTAACACTGTGCCAAAGATGAAAACAAACACACCCAGCACCCCAAAGAGACCTCCTGCAATATCAGTGCCATGAAACTGACATTCAAAGCCCTTGTGGTTTTTGCTCTTGTAGAGCTTCTCTCTCTCCTTACAGATGGGATTGTTGTAGGTTTCCTGTAGTTTAATAAAGTAGAAGGCCAGCGCGGGGATGTAGCCCAGGCCAATCAGGACGTTGAGCAGAGCCTCCCCCAGCAGCACAGCAGGCCAGCGGAAAGGGACTCTGAAAATCCCAAGGGCCAACATGGCACAGGCGTAGACCATCAAAACCCCTCCACAGGCCATGGTGAAGACGTATGGAGGTCGCTTGAGCTGATGGAACAATCTGTCTAACTCCTTCACTCTGTTTGCATCAGCTTCAGTAAAGGCATTTGCTCCACCAAAATGATAATAGTAGAGTCCACCTAGACTGGCCAGGTCACGGTAACCCCCATTGTTGCTGTATGGAACTCCGGCACAGATGATGATAAGGACATTCACAAACACCTCCATAATCTGACAAAGACCTGGGAGACACAGGATATAAATTTATAACTTATATAAGCTAGAGCTGAAATGAAAGATTGATGGATTGGGTCATGGTTCAATATAACTTTTGTCATTAGAAAAACTTAAGTCAATACATAAGCATGTACTCTGCTGTACATCAGCAGAAATGGATCAGCAGATTGACTGATAATTGAAAGAATCCATTTATCTTTTGCAGTCTCAAATTAAATGTTTTAAAAATCTGTTCCTGTTCCAAATCAGCCCTTCAAAAACACATACCCATTTTATGATATATCATCAGCTTTTAAGTATGTGCTCTCTGCAGGTAATAACTGAGGGAATAACAAGTGTTTTCTACAGGTTTTGCCTTTGCAGCAAACTGTGCTGGCAAAGTGAGCAAGCAACCACTAAAACTGCACCATTCTGAATTGTCATCCACTCTGCACTTAAAATTCACTTTTAATGGATAATCAAAGGCTAGAAAATTTTAATGGTGACAAGCATGAGCTTTGATTGACTGATTATATTTTACTTTTTGACAGAAGAACTATAAAACAAACGTGACTTGCCTCTACTGGTTAGGATATATCTGAGATTATAAAGAGCTTGTCTGTGTTGTTCATTATATTCTTCTTCAGAGTGATACACCGAAGTCTCTCTGGACCTGTAAAGAAAATTAAATATTTCAGAATAAAGTGGTACGGCATTTTACACAACAAACTAATTAAATAAGCTGTATGGCCAACGCATCAGTCTATGTGAAAGACATGACAGTATGTGCATGAGGCTGTGAACACACAGTATATGGTCTCTTACAATCTTGAGGGTCCTTGATGATTATGACCTCTGTAAGCAGGTGACTCCTCATGAGAGGCAGTTGTCACATCCCTCTGGCTGCTTTCTTTGGCCCTCCTGTCACCAGCAGATCCTCTCTTATTCATGTATATGGGCTTTTGGTTGTGATCTCTGCTGTCGTACACAGAGTGGCCTGCATTAGGTGAGTAGTCTCTGTCCCTGCTCTTGTATCTTGCATAATCATCACTCCTCTGGTGGTGTCTTCCCTTCTCTGGCATCTTCCTCTGCCTACAATGGATAATAATGGACACAAATCCTATTATGAACTCTCATAAACAAAGTTGGCTTGTATCTCTAACTGAAAATGGTCTACACAGTAAAGCAGCACGAAGGATCATTGTAAATAGATACAATATCATACAATACAAAATCATACAATAGATATTGGGTTAAGAGGTGGTGATTGCACACAGTGGCCCCATGTCTGGAGAGCAGTGATGGAAAATCGATAAAAGATAGGATAGATTCTCCTCACGTCTCTTTCTATCAATCTTTATCCATTACATTCACATGTATCAATGCATCCACTAACCTACACTTCTTCCCTAGAATTGTGCCTGTGCTCTCTCTCCCTGCAGGTCACATGGGGTTGTAGACATCAGTTTGATCACTTCCTGTCCTGGACCAACTATCCGCTCGCCCTGGCCCTGTGTTCCTCTCCCCTTTTACCCCCTCCACTACACTTCAAAGGGAAAATCTTGTACCTTCTACTCTACTATATTTATTCGTAGTTACTTTACAGATGACAATTTGACAAAATGAATAATATAACATATAAAATCTAAAATACAGCAGTAGTTTGCTACCTTTTTGGTTATTGAAGTCTCACAAAAAGGTCACCTTTCAGATATCTATGAACTGTTAACAGCTCCACTAAATAGTGATTTTTCCCTCTAAACTTCTCAAATGGCATAATTTCAATCAGTGCTTAGTGTTTGCCACAGAATTTTTGGAGTTCATAGTGGATAGTGTGATTTTTGTGTTGCAACGGTATAAGATCCAAATGGCTTCCAAACTTTGGATTTCAGACTTGAAGCTGTATCATCACGTAGGCCTACGTGATGGTGCCGAGCGCTATCTAACTGTGAAGTGAGTGAGTGAGTGAGTGAGTGAGTGAGTGAGTGAGTGAGTGTAAACCGATTCATCGGCCGGTTCATAATACTCTCAGACAGGCATGCTCTTAATGTCAAGCGGGGGTCCGCGCGTGCGTGCGGAGTGGGGTCGGACCGACACTATGGCGGCCCAAATTAGATTAGAGAAAAAGCGCAATACCTGAAAATAGCCTACACACTGATACTCCAGTATTAATAATGATGTCATATAATAACATATCAGTCAAATGAACAAAAGCCTACCACTAGCCTACCTACTTGTAACACTTCCGCTACATTTTGTTGGAAATAGTTCTGTGCTTTTACTTAAGCAGGTTTTTATTCAGGTCTTTTACCTATAATGTTTGTGGTTTTTTTTTTTACATTGCATAGCCTATTACCTTTACTTAGCTAAATGATATAGTAGCCTAAGTCTTCCATCACTGCAGGGTCACAAGTTCCTGATAGGGCCCTATTCAAGAAGTAAACAAAACCACTCGTGTAAACACCATAGACTGTAAAAGGTAAACACTGACTGTTGACATATTTCTTCACCTAAGCTTATGTTTCCTGGTCCGGTCCCTGCCTTCTTCATCCATGTCTCGATTGATTTCAATTCAGGCTAAAGGATGTAGGGCTCCTTATATGCCATTAGTTTCTTACCTTTGGATTATCTAGAGTTAGACAGTGGGATGTCGATGGTCCTCTTTTCGTTTGTGTCGAGAGAAAAAAAAATCCGTCTTTAAGCTTCCTGTTTTGAGATTTCCTGCTTCTTTTTCTCACCTGTGCCGTGCCACGCCCACTGGTAGCAATGTAGATTTCTGCAAAAAAGACAGTGAAAACTATGCCTTAAATACAAAGTTTTGGGCATATCTTAAATTTATAGTAGTTTAAAGTGTGTTTAATTTATTTATTTGTACTGAGGAATATTTGATTTATTAGGCCTGTATTATGTTTATGACAGAATAAAAGCAGCAACATTTAATGCACTTGTAGGCTATCAGTATGGTTTCATATTGCGGAGGACAGGATTCTTCACTGAAGCTCAAGAAAACCAAACCGGAGAGTGACTAAAAATGGCTGGTTTCAGTCGTGCTCTAACTTCCAAAAACAAAAATCTGCGATTCATGCCCCAACCCGGACGTACACAGCACACGCGGTCACGCTGCCATTGTAAAGCAAGCGACTACAATCCACTACGTTACTTTTACTTTTTCCGCCTAGACATGCATACATTTCAAAATAAACCTATCAATGAATGCACCTTATGTAGGACGGTTAAGCTCAACAAAGCATGCAACTGCCCCAAGGCCCATGATTATGAAGGCCTCATAAAGACCCAGGTTCAGTGTGACTGATGGCAATGATTTTTTTTTTACAAGTATTTATTGTATTTTATTTATACAGCCCTTTACAACAATCCTTTCTGTGAACCAAAGTGATTTACAATAGATAAAAGAAACAAGTAAAAACAATTACAAACCAAAAAACAATAAAATGACTAAAAGCAATAAAATACAGCAAGGTAAAATAAGATAAAATAAGTTAAAAATGTCATCGTGCTACTGGGTATTAAAAGCCATCCTAAATAAATAGGTTTTTAACCTAGATTTAAAAAGGCTTTGCTCAGAAATGAGGCACATTTTCAACTGGTAATTTATAGTAATTTATAATTTATAGGTTCACATTTGAGTCCAGATTAGTGGTTCTTAATTTACTTCAGAAAGATATAAGAGGAATGACGACTGGTAAAACAGTTTCTGTGGACTGTACCTCAGAAGGGACAATGGAAGAGGGATCCCTCTCCTAGGATGGAGAGACATGCAATAGACATTTTGCACAGATAAGAGAAAGAAACACAAATAGCTATAAAAAATACAGCATGGACAAATTGGGTAACAAATTTAACATGACAGGTNCACACACACACACACACACACACACACACACACACACACACACACACACACACACACACAATGTGCTTAGGGCAGGAGGTGGTGGATATAATTATACAGCAAAATATTTTATTCAGGGTTCCCTGATAATTTGGTTTTACCATATGGGAATGTGCATTTGCAGTGATCATAAAATAACCTGATTTTTTTCTTTTAGTTGGAAAACAGTCACCCCACATGCACTCCAAGTAGGGTAGAGCACATAAGGTTAACAGTGCTTTTACGAACATGTTCATGCTTTTTTAAAATATGGCTTATTTTATTTTGTTTAATTTCATTGTTGTCTCCTCCATTCATAACAGACTTTCTAATAATTTATAATTCTTGTTTTTTCTGCCTGGAAGTTTTATGCAACAACATTTTACTTGTGCAGTGTTAAGGAGTAACTAGTTACATGTAACTGAGAAAATTGTGCAATTAAATTACAGTTACGAAAATATTGATAATTATAGGGGTTACATCTGAATTCAGGCCTTTAATAATTTGCTCAGGAGGAGTTTTTTTCTCCTCATTATTTAACTAATTTAACATATTATGGAATACATATTGCTGTTTCTAATTCTTTGAAATCTATTACATTATAGGGTAATCATAAATAGGGTAACCATAATCTATTTCAAAAATTACATTTCCAAAATAAACTTCCAAAACCTGCTTGTATGCATGTGATATTAAAAAATTACCGTATAATACCTGTAAATAATATCGTGAAGTTGGAGAGAAAACCGTCACCGGAAGTGTAAATCGTTATTCCTCGAGCTCACGCTGCCACTTACAACCGACCGCGCGCTGGTTTGTGCTAGCGAAGCGAGGAAGATGCTCGATAGAAATGGCGGTGATGGCAAGGCGAGCGGCATGAAGTGCTGATGCATTACATGGATCGAGACGTACGACTGCCAGGACAACATTGGAGATAAAGACAATGGCGTTGAAGTAGGACACTTTCTGGAGCGGTCGTTACAAACCTTACAACACCATCCCGGGAGAGTTTTCATCTTGTCAGCGGAGGAGAGAAAAATCTCACCGGGAGCATGGCTTCTTATAGCAACCAGGTAGCTAAGCTAGCACGCTAACGCAAGCCACCAAAAAACAACTCCTGGCGCTCTTTATAGACCCACAGCCGCCATATATATGTACAACAGTCTGACCTAGAATAGCGGCACGTTGTAGTAGCAGTTTGGTTACGTGTGTGTTGCGATTTGAAACACCTGGGCTAGTCGTGTCATTGAAATGTGAGTGCTAAAAAAGTGCTTGCTAATGTCCCTCCTTAAGCCTCATTGAAACAGCACAAGCATGGCAGCTAACAGGCCCAACCGTCCCTTCATTCAAATGAGCCAACGGCACTATTTGCTGCAGGTTTTTTAAAAAAAAATAATTCTCACAGTGTGACAGCCACGTTAAGAAACATGTCATGAAAGCTTGCTTGAGCCCATGTCAGTGACACTTTAGTGCGAGATCCCGCAAGTGTCATGAGTAAATTCTCAGAGCAAAGTGACACAGAAAACTGCTGCGTGTATGCATGGCCCACCTGCTACAGTGTTGCGACAGGCCTTCTCCCGAGCGCACATTTACCATAATGGTTTAAAATTGCACATTGGTAACAAGAGAGCATGGTGGCGGCTTTGTGAGTTGTTGTACATGCGATAAGTTACGTAGTTGTGAGCTAGGATGTGTTAATTTCGTGCTGTTCACGTAGCTGGTAGCCAGCTAGCAGCTTTGCACAGGTGGTGTGGCTCCACTTTGCAGTCAGTTCGCTAGCTGGTGAGCTAGATATATGCGGCAGTGTGGGCCCTTGGTTGATGGCAAGGATTGATCTGATATGGAAATATTTACGAACCAGAATCAAGCCTGGTGAATGTTAACACCGCCGGTTTCTTTGTGAATTCAATTTTTGGTGGATAGCTTGATATTATTTCTGAGGAAGTTAGCTATCATGTGGGAAGGCCTATTTTGAAGTCTGACTTATGCATGGCAGAGACATGCCAGCTCTGAAGTTTCTTGTAACTTAGTTGATTTGAAGTAGCTTTTAACCTGAGACACAAGTCACACACTATAAATAAGAGTATCTTAAGATAAAAGCTCCACACTGTTCAAACTGGCCAGAGCAAGAGTTGAAACATGGCTAACCATCATAGGAAGAGCAACCTCAGTGAAGACCTGAGTCTTCATGCTTTTACCCTTCTTCCTGGCCCTTAAAATTCAGTAGCCCTATTGGCTTAGTGTTGTGCAAAGTGAAAGCTTAAAGGATAAAACCCATCCCAGCTTCTTTCAAATTCAGTTTTCTGCTTTTGCATGTCTGGTATGATGACCGTGCAGTTTATATTTGAAGGATCATACATGTACTCATTATCATACCAATGATCTTACTATGGTATTGTGTTTGTTATATTATCTACACTTAAATCAGTTGTTCTCAGTTTCCTTGGGCAACCAGATTTGGATCACTGTCAACTATTTAGTTTTTTCTTTTTGCTCCTGTTGACAACTGAAAAAAATCATTTTCATGACTTGTCTTATGTGTAAATGCTCAGTAAATGTAAGTTCTGCTGTTACATTAATCAACTTTCATAAAATACAAATATGAAAATGAGTGAAGTAGAAAAAACATCTGAAATCCAAACACTAATATTAAGATAGTCAAATAAAGTTTAGGCAAGTTTTATTAAAACTCCTGAGGCAAGTTAGGCCTGAGGAACAGCAAAAGAACTACAGGCAGCGGCACCATAAGAGAAATCATGTTTTTAAAACAGCTTTCCCAAAAACAGTCAGTTCCAACATTTCCTTGTTTATTGCATCTGCAAATAAATAAAGTTTTGATCTGACATTTGTCAAGATACATTAGTCTTTTTTTCCCTGGTTGCTGTTCATCATAAATATCTTCAAAGTGCATCACCCAAGTGTGCCAAACTGTTTGTTTAATTTTTCTGAATTAGCAAGGCTGAGCTACTTGTAAGTCATGTTTACTCATGTGTATGTGTACATATGACAAGGGAGAAAGAAAACAAAACAAAAAAACCCCTTGTAAGTGGTGGTTAATCAGTTTTAATTACGTGACATGTATAATTACACAGAACGATTATCACTGCAATTTTAAACATTTAAAATATGGCACATAATTGTTAGCGTTGGCAACGAAACGCTGATGGCCTGTTTCCAATCTTGCAACACCAGTAACCTTATTCAAAATTGCAGCAATAAAAGCTTACTCAACAATTTATATATTAAAGGACATTTAGAAGGCCATTGCAGACGCTTGAGAAATACACAGCAAATTAGACTTACTTTATGGTAATAAATTGAGTTATGCATTCAAATTAGCTTGTAGATGTCACATTTAAACATTTATCTGCAAAGTAAACCAGGTTGATATTGGGTGGAAAACAATGAAATTATTTTCAAGATGGACATTGAGGAAAAAATTCAATTGAAGAACTTCCCTCAAAACAAGCAATATCATAAGCTGATACAAGAAATTCATTGTTTTTTTTTTTTTAGTTTTGACAGTTACTTTTATAATGTTCATGACACTGACATTATGAAACAGTTTGTCATGAATATGTTTTCTCTTAAGGTGCCTGCTTTAGTGCTTACTTATGGGGCTACAGGGTAGCCTAACTTCCTCTGAAGGCTATTAAACATGCCCAAAATGCATGGCTTGCATTCAGATGTCATATTTTAATTTTGTAGTGTAGTTTATTTCTCTAAGCTTGTCAAACCAGTAAAGCAGTGTAAACATGGAGCGTCCTTCTAGAAATGATGCCGGTCACTCTCCAGAGATTGAAAACACAGTCATGTAGGAGCTTGCGTATAAGTTTCACCAGTGAAGTAATGTCATCCAGTGAAATTGTATTCTCGTCAGTTGTATTGAAGTGTTTGTCATGAAATTTGATATAGGTGGTCGTGTCCATGTAGATTATTTTTTTTAACCTGTGATTTTGTTTTTCCACAAATTTTTGTCCAGTCTCACCACAGGCAAACATTTGCACTTGTGCAACACAAGTTATCAGCAAGACTAATATTAAACTTATGGGTCAATTCCCATCGCCTCAGCTGTTCTTTACAGTTTCCATTTCATCCTTATCTTGCAACACACACATGCTAAATGTTAGCATTTAACCACTTTGTTACTTATTCTGAGTAGTTGAATTTTAGCATGCTGTTGGCCTTTTAATATCAAATTTTGATAGTTAATTTGGTAGATTATGCCACACAATGTTAGTACTAAATAACTTCACATTTTATTTATAAAAGACAGAGAGGGTTGTTTTTGGACTTCTGATAACCATATCACTAAATGGTGAGTTCTTGTCTGATGCCATCTTTTTAGATGTTTTTATTAAGCAGAATAGATGAGTGATTCCTTTCTGCCTGTGTCATACTCCCCTTTATTATATGCTTGGTGATTGTCACTGTATTACTACACTTCACCAATATGCAGGCACAGGCATGCTCCAGAGATGCATTGAAAACTAGTCTGACCTTATTTGTAGTGGCGCTGCAGTATTTTCATGCTCAGCCAAGTTGTCCATTAATAACTCTGCATTCCAATTTAAAAGAACAATCACATTAGTACTGGCTGTGTCACCTGTTATGTTTGGAGTACACAGATGGTTTTAGCACATACATGCTACTGTGTGACTCATAATCTGTAAAAGCTATTTAAATGTTTTAGAATCTGTATAAATGTAGTTGTGCCTTTTTTAAAGATTGCTTATTGTACAAATGTTAAATATATTTTTATATCTCATATTAATAAGAATAGTCTGGTTAACTTTTTAATAGCATTTGAAATACTTTTCTGGGTGTTTTGTGTAATTGGACTGTAAAAGGGATGCATGAGGAGTTCATCAGGGAACAGCAACAATGAGCTTAATTTTTATTTTTTTTGCTTAATTGTGTTGAAGATTCAGGTTTTTACATTTTGCTTTATATAGATAATACTTGTATTTTTGTGACATTAGTCAGTTTTAGGGTTTAATTTGTACTTTGGACAAAGCCTATGGTTGTCAGTTTTTTTAAATCATATTTTCAGTGGCACACATCCATGGTGAGGCTGTTATCAGAGGGTTCTGAAAAATCAATGTAGAAAAAGTATCAATAATGATAGCTTATAAAACTGTCAATCTCTGGTACATCGTGTTCTTCATTGTTACGCTTTTAAAGTTGCATTCACAATCTGATATTTTGTCCCTGCTTACTCTGTCATGGGTGGCCTTCCCTATTGACCTGTGTTGTTAGGTGTCGTCACTAAACTGTTGAAATCATACAGATGGCTAATTTGTTGTAATCCTCAGTGCAAACGAACAGCAGAGGAAGCTTAGTGTGGTACGTGTGGCACGCCTGCAGAAAGAAGCAAAGGGACATTCTTTCTGTTGTGATTGTTTTAGCCATCCTGAGGCCTTTGGATTACAGCTGGCTGACTGTGGCTTGTAGTGCCATTTCAGCAATGTGGGCCCTCGTGTGGGGCCTCGTTTGCAAAGAGTTACATATGCTTGAGTTGCACTTTCTTTTCTGTGTGCCTCCCTTTTCACGTTCCACTGTTTATTTCACTGAGAGGATTAACGGCATGGCTAGTGAGTTCATTTCATCTTTTCACAGTTGCTTTGTGTTTTCCATGCACATGTGGAGACTTATGTTGTTCTGCATGGTGTTTCCCCTATAGCTGTGAGGGTCAAGCATGACTGCTGATTTAAAAAAAAAAAAAAAAAAAAAGACAATAATGGCATTAATAATGTTAATAATTCTCTGGGGGAAAAAAAGAAAATGAAGTTGTAAAGAAAAGTGGCTAAACAATTATAGGAGAACACTCTAGGGCAGGGGTCGGCAATTAAGTTTGGCCTCGGGCCAGATTTTTTCCAAGCCATTACATGGCGGGCCACAACCAAAACAATGGCTAAATGAATAAGGGGGGAGGAGGAAAATGATAGGCGCTCGTGAAATGACAGAACAGACGTACTGAGACGTTCAAGCTGGCTGATGTAGGTTAAATAAATGAATAATATGGCACTTCACAAACCGCGCCCAAGTCCGCTTGGAAAAGTGGTCTCGGGCGCGGATCATGAGTAGCCTACTTGAGCACGGTACGGCCGATTACGGATGCTGGCATGCAGATGAAGGTGTTTCTCAAAGCCTCCTGTCTCCCATAAAAACGTCTGTAAATGCGCAGCACAGGACCGCCTCGTCCATGTGCTGTGCAATACTGAAGCGAGAAATGTGCTAAAGTCAGTGGCGTAAATAACGACGGTGCAACCGGTGCAGCTGCACTGAAGGAAGAAAGAAAAAAAAAAGCAGATAGTGTCTCACTGTATACAGCTCACTGTCCTCAGACTGTGTCAGCCTCAGAGTCAAACAAAGCATCATCCTCTCATCCATCCATTGGAAAAAACACAAAGTTAATGAATCTTTTTCGTTCAGGTCTGTGCTCATACTGCGCGTCTCTGCCACAGCGCAACAGCCGACTGTGCGCCTTTAGACATCGCGCTTCAACATCCACTGCTGTCAGTCGGGTCAGTTTGTCTGTAAATACTGAAACAGTATTTACAGACCCTGAAACAGTATTTACAGACCCCCCCCCGGCGAATATATCGGCAATCGCTGATTGATACACTGACGGTTGCCGGTTGGAAATGTTTGACATATCGCCCAAGCCTAAGATGAATTTCTTTTCACTCCAGATCAATTCAGAATTCAGTTTTTTTTCCACTGTAGGTCAGTTCAGAGTTCAGCTTCAAAAAGAGAGAAATGTAATCCAACACTCCTACTGCTTTAGCAGAATTCTCCAACAGTCCATCCTCGTGCAGCTTATCCCCTCTCTGTCACGGTGAAGATAAACTTGCTTTTAGGAACGGAGTTCGCGGGTCTGGCTCGCCATCTTGTATCCTGAGATTCTTCTTTTAATCTCAACTTCAAACTTCCAACCGGGAACAATAACCTGACCTGTATAAGACAGGTCATAAGAGAAATAAATCAATCTGTCAATATGAATCGTATCAATAAAGCTTTACAATTACGGTGTGTTGTAACATTACTGCCACACACAGTAGGATTTAACTTCTTCTTCTAACACAATATAACCCTCTTTTTCCAGTATACACACCATATCCTTCCAAATAGTTCACTTAATAAATCGAAAATATTAGCAGCTAACCAGTTTATGCCGATAGTTTTCTCTACATAGTTGGCAGCGCTAGCTTCCAGTCGGCGTTATCCACACGTGTGCAAAAGTCACAAACAAAATCACAATAAAACAAATTGAAAACTCACCAAAACTCTTCAGCAGAGAAGGGATAAGGACAGCTCTAAAGTTTAGTT
>JANJYP010003011.1:0-22995 GCA_024605115.1 Rastrelliger brachysoma | reverse complement strand
CACTAGCTGGCACTGTGTACCCATCAAAAAATGTGCATCAGTTGTACTATACAAAGTACCTGAGCTCCCTGCAGGAAAATAACATTATTGAGCAGAAAATAACATACACAAGACTGACCTGACATCCAGAAAGCCTTTTACCACCTTTTACCATATTGGTCCTGACTCGTCTTCCATCTTTTCTACTGCAACAGCAGCTGGACAAACAAGTCTCCATCAGCTAATAACAAAGCACTTATTGAACTGAAAATCTTATCCAATTTCTTTTTAATATAGTTGTTATTGTTTGACCATAACCAGTATCATTCGTTCCAGGGAAAGGCATGCAGTAAACTGGATTATGAGAAATATTGCACAGAAGTTTAACATCCAGCATTTGAAATGTTTTACAGGTACAACCCATTGCTATTCCATTATGTGAGGCCGCTGATAAGAGCAGAGCACTGTGTGTAGACTTGTGTACTTTGTTTTCTTGAAAAGATTCAATAAAATCGACCACATGCTCGCAACCACTAACTCGAAGAAGCTCAGGGCTCATGNCAGAGCACTGTGTGTAGACTTGTGTACTTTGTTTTCTTGAAAGGATTCAATAAAATCGACCACATGCTCGCAACCACTAACTCGAAGAAGCTCTGGGCTCATACAGCTTTCTGCCTGGAGGAAGACAGCATGTGTCTATCTGTTGCTTTTCACAAAATGACAGCCTTGTTGGACCCAATGGTGAAAAAAATGGTAACTTTATGACTATGAAAGACAGGTCTAAGTTTGTAGATGATTGGAAGAAGATAAAATGACAATCTACCTTATTGGATACCTCAAATACCTACTTTGCAATAATCACACAAAGTCAACCCGCAAATGTTCAATCAAATAGTCAAAAACTCTGAAACTGGTTAAGATGAATTAATTCAGCTAAATGTGTATACAGTGAATTGGCAGAGCTATNTGTTCAATCAAATAGTCAAAAACTCTGAAACTGGTTAAGATGGATTAATTCAGCTAAATGTGTATACAGTGAATTGGCAGAGCTAGTTAGGGGTGAGGATCCTTTTTTGAAAAGTTTGCAGGGATCCCACATCTTTGTTAAAGTTCAGGTTTTCATGAGCAAAGGTTGTGACCCATAGGTCAAACAGAAAATATCAAAACTTAGTGCAGAATGATGATCAGCTCACCCTTGTGTGTTAAATTCACAGGTGAACTATTTTCTTTATCACATGAATATGATTAATCAAGCAGAACAAATGATGAATGGATTGTAATTAGTCCTGCAAGTCAACTATTTCTCATTAAATTGGGGAACATAACCTCCTAGCAGGGATATTACAGATACACTGACCTTTTGATTTAGTTCAACCGGCTGAGAAAGTGATAAAATATTAATTATATAAAATGTTGTTAGCAATTAATTTTGTGCTGATTAACTCATGTAGTAATTAATAATCATTGTCATAATCCTGACTGAATATCTTAAAGTGATGAGTCAAGATTATTAAATATTCAAAGAGACTCTGTTGTTTCAATAAGAAGCTGAGCTGAGCTAATACAACATTTTGAGTTTTCCACAAAACAAAGTACTTGACCCAAAAAATAGTTTATGCTGAATAATATTCTGTTATGAATATAATACAAGGTCAATGCCTGAGAAACAGTAGTTGACTCAATAATTTCAACTTAAACTAACTTGCCTGTTTTGGAGCTTTCATTCATATTACATGACCTTCATCAGCAAATGTTGTTCAGTTTGTTGTCTCAGGACTGTCAACGTAAACTTTCCAGTATTCTGGGCAGCATGTTGGTTTAAACATTGAGGTTGACAGTGAGTAATCATTCAATTCAATTCCAATCATATTTGAATAACACCATTTCATGTAAAGGCAATTGAAAGTGCTTTTGCATAATAGTCAAATCTTGCTTCAAAGTCTGTTCAAGAAATCTGTTTTTCTATTAAAGGCAGTAGTGGGAAGTAAATACAATTACTAGTACTCATGTGTTTTATGTACAATACTGCTGCTGAATACACCAGAGTGAGGACCTCCACCATGAAAATTATGTTTACATGTTAGTATGTGAATTATGACAATACAGTGATATTATATATGATTAATCCTAAACATTTTTGTAGAGGTTCAAATTTCCATCCAAGCATTAAACACTGTCAAACATTCCTCTGACTAATTGAGCATGCTGTTGGTGTTCCACTTATCTGAAATTCATATCATATTCCTTCAAGCGGGGGAATGTGACAGGCATTTACTGTTGAATGTTAAGTCATTATCTCCACCATATGGTCACACTGCTGAAAAGACACAACATTTTTTTTTTTACACAAATTATCTACCACCTCACAAGACAGTCAGTGCTGTTGTGATCTGGATTTCTGCTTAGGTATGCGGTCAGCAGCAGCAGCTGTAACTGAGCAACAAAGTCATAACACAAGATGAAAAATTCAATTACGTCCCTTCATATGGCAATACCTTTTAAATATTGCAAGACTCTCAGAAATTATAGTGTGTCTTGATAGATGTTGATATATTACCTGTCAAAGCCATGGAGGTGTTGGTTGTTATCACTTCATCTCCTGGAATCCTCCCTGTTCACATTTTCTGGAAGCAAAACCCAAATGTCCTCCTCTGACAAGGCTGAAAAGAGACATCCTTTTAGTTGTATGCAAGTGCATGTGCTAACAATATTAAAGTAACTGCATGACATGTAGAGTTTTACTTATATCTTCTGCCCTATAGTCCCTTTATACAGTGCTTATGACCCTACCAAGCAGAATCTATGTATATAATGAGGAATGACATTAACCTCCTCATAGCTGGCAGAGTTCATGGCAGCAACAGACTGAGGGTGTCTTCAGTGTGACTAGGTTGTGCTTTCAGAGCTGCTGCTCTTGGTGTGATCTGTATTCAAACTTAGTACTTTGTAAGTGTAAGCTGGCTGGCTGTTCTCTTTCCTATAAACCAGATGTGCTGCATCTCATGCTTATTTGCCACAGTCAAGACCATTATTCAACACTGAAGTTTTTTATTTACTGCTTTTGATGCTTCTTATTTGTTTTTCTTCTCAGACCCAGTTTATTTAATTTTGACCGCTGGTCCTTTCCTCAGTGACTCCGCAGATATACATTTTACAACCTCAGATTGATTTTATATCATTGTTTGAGGAGCCAAGACATTTTTCCAGATTGCAATTTCTGAATGCAATAATGCAATGGTGTTTTTTTTGTCATGAATGAGGTATCTATCCATTTGACAGCCAGCATAGTATTCAGGGTATTCCCAGTTCGGAGCAATACTTGTATGTTGGTAATTGTGTGGGTTTCCTGCAGAACAGTCCCGCGGTCGAAGGAAAGACTCCTGAATATGAACGTGACCCTGAATGTGAACAAGCATATGATAGCATGAATCAATCAATGAATTAAAAAAAAAAAACTCATTAAAGATAGAATGCATAAGCGCTAAAAATGATAATATTAATTTTTCCTTTCTTTATAACCCTTTAAGGAAATATTGTGTGTGTATTTGCATGTGTTCAAAATATTCATTCCACCTAGAGATGTGCATAATTTCTAATACAGAATAATTAACTTTATCTTAATTCACACTACAGTAATTGGATTAAATCGTATTACTTGTATTCATATAACATGTTGATAAATGATGCATTCAATATTATTAGATGTATTGTAGATGGATTTCATTTTAATGGACCAGTGTGTAAGATTTAGTGGTATCTCTGGAGGTTGCACATTGCAACCAAATTATTACACCCCACCACCACCACCCCNTCATTTTAATGGACCAGTGTGTAAGATTTAGTGGTATCTCTGCAGGTTGCACATTGCAACCAAATTATTACACCCCTACCACCACCACCCTCTCCAATATACTTTAAACATTGTCCACACCATGAAACAAATGAACTGTTAACAATAATATGCTTGTCTCAACTGTTTCAGAACCTTTTTTAAATATTTTGATGTCTGGAGAACATTGATTACTTATGTTTGGCATAAGAAATCATGTCCACTGTAGAGGGCCTGTTTACTGATCAATGTTTGTGACAGTGTAACTTCTCAGTTCTGAAATTAATATAGTTGCCAAAGGTCATCTCAGACAACATTACCTGATATGAAAAATTGCTCATTAAAAGTGTTGTCTGAGTAAATCTTTTTCAGATCCACTTTTTCACTCAAATTACACTTCAGCACCATTCACATATACTTTTAGACAATCATACTGTCACCATTGCCTGTATTCTCTCACACAAAGTAAAACAGCAACAACAACAAAAGACAAGGCAAATGTACATTATTGAACATTTTATTCTGACTCAGTCGGACAGAAAGTGAGATGAATCCAGAGTGATCTTTCGTCTCCATGGTGATAGCCGTTCTTCTCAACCCATTATCTGCCAAGCAAGTACAAATGAAAAATTATGTGATTATCCTCAACAATCTGAACAAAATGCTGCACAAATATGATTAATAAGGATGAATGAATGTACAAAACTGATTATGAAATCCTCAACTTATGGCATATAGCGTGATTTACAAGAAATACATAATTATTGTAGCTGGTGTGTTTTATATGTGAACGTTTTCTTCAGCATTAAGTGCATTTTGAATGGTGCTGGTAAGTATTAAGTACTGACGTTGTTCATCCAGCTGATGTAATCAGACACACGGGTGAAGACGGTAGGCTTCCTGTAAGCGTTGCAGCCAGAAGAGGACACAAAGCTGGTCACACCATGGACAACCCACCGACCATTGACACTGCAATTCAGGGGGCCGCCGGAGTCACCCTGAATTCGGAGGCAATGCATCACAGTTATAAAATCAGAGAGTAACAGATGGCATTATTTCCACACTTTTGAGCACAGATGGAAGCAAATATTCAAGTTTCCAGCAAACTTAACTCATTCAGACTTGCTTCTCGTATCCACCTCTAATCTCAGACAACCTAAAGCATGTTTGTGCAGAACATGAGCTTGCAAGACTTTGACAGTTTGTGCAACTTAAGCAGTAGCCTGGATCATTGTAACTGACTTGTTCCCCTGCTGAGGAAGCAAGTAATCCCTTGTGTGTCTTCCAAAATATCTTCCTTGACAGCAAAGGGTCAGCCCTCATCTCACTCAGAGACATTTGATTTCACTTTGTCATGGTGGAGTGGGACTGGATTCTGGCAAGTTCTTTCCTGTGTTTACCCTGCTCTGTTTACACCTAAACATCATTCTGGCACTCTTAATTAATAGGGTATCCATATGGTTCTGGAGAAAAGTTGATTCAAAAAAGCAAAATATGTAAAACTGATTAAGTACATTATCTATAGGTTATACATTATGACTAATAGTTGGCGTTTCATGAAATGTTGAATTATCCTTTAGGTATGAGTTAACTTAAACCGCTGATGAGATCAAATTTGGGGTTGCCATGTTGTCAAAAATTCCTTAGCCAATGTTGATTAGAAATGTTGATAATCCATTAAAGAACAGATTCACAAGTCTGTCTTAAAACAATAATGAGGTGTCTGAAACAGATTTTATTTGCTGTAATAATTCCTCCTGATCATATCTAGAAGATACCCTTCAAATGTACAATGTGGAAAATCCAGTCTTTGTTTTGAGTAAAAAGTTTGACTGAAGTTTAAATAAGGATTCAGCTGAGTTAGTCCAATAAATGGCAATCTTCCAGAGTCAATCTTATAAAATTCCCTTTTTGTGTCTTGAGTGACAGTGTTTTTTTTCTGTTCAGCTGCAATTGTGAATAAAAAGGACATTAGCCTTAAAATGTATTGACTTGATTTTGCTCATTTGTATGGCTGAAGTCTCATTAAATTGAAATAAATGTATTGTTTGCACAGAAACATATATGTTAGGGCGCATACACAGTCCTATGGCTCACCTGGCAACCAGACTCACTGCCACCACCAGCACAGACCATGGAGTTCTTCACAGTGCTGCCCCACCATCCGTAGCTAGTGCAGGTTTTGTAGTCAACAACAGGGAGGTAGGCCTGCTTCAGCTGGGCAGACAGCTGACCTCCAGCTGGGGAAGACAGAAGAAATGCATCATGAAGCTGTGATAAAGTCTGTGATAGCAGGATCATACACTACTGTCTCTAGGGATTCCCTACTTAAATACTGGAAACTGTAATATAATTATGCCATACTCACTCTGGGTACGTCCCCATCCACTGATGTAGCAGGGGTTGTTGTGGGGCAGGATCTGGCCAGAGGGAGGCAGAGCACCCAGCTGGACGTAGTTGTTAAGATTAGCATTAGAAGACAGACGCAGCAGAGCAATGTCCCACCTGAGGGTGACATCTGCCATTAATCAATAAATCTTCTCCTTGAATGTGCTACAGACTCATTAAGGCATCTAGCTGTCCAAATCTTCTTATACTGTTTGTTGATTTCTTTCTTCTTCTTTTTTTATTTCACAGTTTAATACGTCAATTAATACTGTAGCAATACCTCAGTCCTTTCTAAAACTGCATATACTGAAGTCTCATAGCCTCATAGTCAATTTAAAACTGGGATTTTCAAATCACTAGACAGTAGAATAAGTAAAATAGTAGAATAGTAAAATATTTTAATAAACAAAACCCAACAGTTAAACATTATCACATATGTATGCTATAGCCAAAAATCTATGCTCAAACTGTGACTTTAGACATTTTTCATTACGTTTATAAATCATGATACACTGAATGAGTTTGTAATATGTGTTTTATTGTCAGTTTTTGCTATTTTTGTGTGTTAAAGAAATAACCACTCACCCTCCGGCAACATTGTTGGAGTTCCAGTAGGGGTGAAGGTACACCTGGCTCACACTCATGTACTGCTCTGTTCCCTCATGGCTGTTGATGTTGTGATCTCCAAGAACAACACGCCAAGTCCTGGTACTGTAAAGGTACAAAAAATAAACTTGAACTTATCCTGTCAGGCGATAAGCACTCTCTACTAACCAAGGATATTGGCTGAAAATAGACATGACATGTTTTGCAGGAAATGTAGTTTTTACTGGATAGCTAATGTCAGGTTGAAACAGAAAACTCTGTATTCAAACCACCAGGAAATGTTATGAAATGTATTTAAAACGATGTTCAGTCCTGCCTGAACATACGTCTATCCTGAATTCATATCTCAATTAATTTTACATTCAGCAGATATTCTATGATGAATGAAACTCCCACCGGTCCACACAGTGAGCAGCAGTCATGACCCATCCACTCCTGATCAGGGTTCCTCCACAGGTGTGGTAAAAGTTGCTGCCAGATTGGTACTGAAGAGAGATCTAATGAAAATGACAGTAGAGAGCATTATGAGTAAAAGAAAAGTCAGGTTTTTTTTTAATTGTCAAACCTGTGTAAAAGCATTGCAAACAACATCTTAAAATGCACCTAACGACATTTGTGAAAGTGTGTACTGTGAAGCATTGTTTTTAAAAAACATTTCAACCCAATCTGATGGAAATGGTTGTAGAGTTAAACTAATTGCATATTACCTGCCAGGGCCAGGAGTTGGGTCTGGCCACCTCTCCTCCAACAACTCTTCCCTCAACACTGTCTTCTAAGTACCTGGGCTGGGGCTCCAGCTCAGCCAGCACTGAGCAGAGTAGACACAGGAAGCTTTACAGTCAGACATCATGTATTCAAGTGTGTTATGAGTTGTGCATATGCGCAGAATGTTGTGTGTGTAGAATGTCAAAAAGAAGAGTCATAAAGATTTTACCCAGGGCGGCGAGAGAGGTCAACACAAGAAACCTGAGCATGTTTGCAGCCTCCTGAAACTTTCTGTACTAGACACTTCTGCCCACAACTCTTTTATACCCTCAGCACCCCATCTGCTGACAGTACATGTACGTGGCTTGTTCAATACCAGCTCATGTCCACCTGTGGCTGTCTCACAGTTACCGTTTGACAAAGGGCTGACTCAGCTATGGTGTTCTTTCCACATGTCAGGTATTTACATGTGTGTATTAGCCAGCTACATCAATGGCCTGCAGTACTACTATGTCATATTTTGGTCTTATTAGGCCATTGCTTGCAGCTTTGGCAACAACTTACAGTAATTCCTTTCCTATTGATNACACACACACACACACACACACACACACACACACACACACACACACACACACACACACACACACACACAGACCCTGACATTTTCTCCAAGTGCATCCCTACTGTTAAAACCCATTTGAAGATGCTTTTTTTCACCCCACACAGTAACTATTTATGACTTTGTTCTCTATCTAAAAAAACAACTGGAAGCATTCAAACACCGACACATGTCAGCATAGTCCGGGGAAGATTATCCCCACATTCACAAAGTGTAATCAGGCTGCTGAGTTGCACTGACTGTGTGTGTGTGTGTGTGTGTGTGTGTGTGATGTGTGTGTGTGTGTGTGTGTGTGTGTGTATCCATGTCTGAACAAAACATGCATTTTTGTAGTAGCTGGATTAAGACCTAGAAACATAAAGCACACTAAACACTAAAAAAGGTGTATGGGCTATATAGAAATAGAATACAATAAAACAGTATAAAAGTATGTTTATGTCTCAGACTGATATATTTAACATTGTAACACATGCTTGTACTTATTCACATATGAACAGTCTCTTTGAATGTCTCTTTTCAATGCCTCTTTGACTGTCCTTCTGTTGTTGCCAATATAAATGTGTGGATACAGTGCAGTGTGTCATGTACTGTATAGAGCTACATCAGGCTTTGAAAAAAGTGCAATTTGACAGCCATGAAGAATGGTTCTATCCATCTGGTCAAAGGTGCTCCTCAGTCAACATCAGACTGTTTCAGTTGGACAGATAACTGAGAAATGCAGAAGATGGAAGGGAACATGTAATAGTAATAGGATTATGTGCACTACAGTATGTGTGAAATAGGATTCGTGTATATCCTTGCATGTTAGAAGTTACAAGCTGTTGATTATTATAGATTGGGATCCGTGTTTAAGGCTTAACGAGCCTGAGGCTGCAGCACAGTATTCTACTTTAAGCCTTCGATAAGTTTTTCATAAGACCCTGTGGAGGTGATTTTATAACTGAATTCTAGTGTTGGTGGTGATAGGTTCTTGCTGATGCAGGGAGATACACAAGGGGAGAATTTTTTTTATGTAAATCTCACCTACATTAAACCAGTGAAGACAGTGGACTTTGATTGATTTTATTTTTTAGATCAAGACAATAAAAACAGCAGTCCAAAGGATGACATGGAAAAGTACAATACTTATTTCCAGCCTGGTCCTTAGTGAGGAGGGTTTCATCTCATATGAGACACAAAGCTGGCACCAACATGGACACAAGAGCTGTTGTTAACTTTGCACTGAATGAAATATGAAGTATGAGAACCAAAGTCTTCCTAATGTGGAAAAGAGTTGATAAATTTAGACAAATATTCTTTTTTGTTCTGTTGGCAACCCTGTACCAGTTTCCTTATGCCAGGTAACCTGGACCCTGGCGCCCGATTGTGGCAGTAACTAATAGATGTTCCTAAGTGACATTATAGTTATATTAGTAACTTGCAACCCCATGAACATGAATGTAGAGGTTACTGATGTTAAGTTAGATTTATGTTAGTATTTGTCATCCCAGTCTTTGTAATGTTGGACGATGCTAAAGTGACAAGTAACATGAGACTTTACAATTGTAACATTCATTGATTAGATATAAAACCAGTGCATGTAACAGTAGGTGATACTGAAGTAATATTAAAATGCATTTAAATTAATTAGGTAAGAGCAGATTGTTGAGGTGAAAGAGGGAAAATGCAAACCTGGCTTCACATTTTATATAGTTTGTTTAATGTGAGGAACTTGAGGGTGCTGGAGAAGTTTTGGCGATGTTTGCTTCACAGTGGGAAATACCACCTGGCCCCCAATAGGAGGTGCTGATGATGGCTCTGGCTAAAAAACTGAAAGCGCTGCTTGGCGGGAGTGCGATTTATGAGTCTGAGCTTGTTTCTGGAATGACTGCAAATATTTGATTGACCTGAATCCAAATGTTCCACACTTCATCGCACTTAGAGACACCTGGACTTTGGTGCCTTCCCAGTAAGTCTAGAGTGCATAGCGCTGTCAAACCCCATTACATGAAGTCAACAAAGGGTCTCAATTATTATTACCAATATATAAATAAATAAATATAAAATTCTCAATGATCATAATAATATTAATAATGTTAATCTTTTCATTTTTGTAATATAAATGAATTATTGAACTGAGGTATAATGTGCCCACAGAAAAGCAAGTTTATAGATTGATTAACTTTGTTTGTTATAATCTGTTGAACTAGCCTAGATGGGGAAAGTTATTTTTGTCTGTCTACAATGTGATGCTCTTCTTATGAGATTTATTGACAATAAATAAGCAGATGCCCATTTATCAAAATGTTTCATTCAGAAATCACACTGAAATGGAATCTGAAACTTGTTTTTTTTTTTTCCCTTGGAAACACTGAAGGTTTTACAGAGCGCTTTTTGTCTCCTCAGTACCCTTGATTACTGTGAACATGTCCCAATATGTATGACTGAAGTCTGCAAGGGTGAAAGGTGCAATCGATTGTAAGTCTTAAGTTGATAGATCTGAATCGGTATTCCCAGCATCCAATACAAATACAAGCATCATTGACACAAGTTTTATTATTTTACCTGTTTCCCAAAAAATATTCAACTAATAGCTATATAATGAAAATGGGTTTAAAGTGCAGACTCTCAGCAAGTAATATGAGCATTAGGAGTGTCCACTTCTCTGTGGAGAAAAATGCATTGGTGAACTAGGTAATACAAGAAGGTCTGGATGTCCATGGAAGACAACGACGGTAGATGATTGGAGGATCCTTTCCATGGTTAAGAAAAAAAAAACCTTCACAACATCCAGCCAAGTGAAGAAGACTGCCCAGGGGTTAGTAGGCACGTCATTATCAAAGTCTACCATAGGCATCATAAGAGATGTCTCTTAAATCTTAAGAAAAGAAAGGCCAGATTAGACTTTGCCAAAAAAGCATCTAAAAAGCCTGTACATTGCCTGCAAAGTATTTTCAACATTGCCTTAAAAATGAAAATTTTATTCACAACTATATAGCTTGTCCAAATACTTCTGAGTCCCCAATATAGGTGAACTGTATATAAAATAATCCCTAATCTCCTTTTGAAACCATATTTTTGTCCAACCCCTTGAATTAAAACTAGAAGTCTGCACTTCTTGATTGTTTCACTTCAAATCCATTGTGGTAGTGTACAGAGCCAAAATTACAAAAATTATGTCTCTGTTCAAATATTTATGGACCTGACTGTACATCACAACTTTAATTATAGAAATCATGTAATTACCACGCTGCCAAGGTTAATCACAGTTTAACTTTGTAACATATTCATTAAGTTTTATATATAACTTGAATCATATGATTATAATATAAAAGTTAAAACCATGAAGCTTAATTGCTCAGCTGATGATGAATAATATATTATTTATCATCATCTATTACTACAATCATGAGAATTCTTGCTTTGACTGGACTGAGTGAGTTTACGAAATCCAGTCTTTATCTGTATGTGAATATTTTTGTGTTTTTCATAGCAGGAGACCCACATTGAATCCATCATGATTCAATGCTATCCCACCTGCCGTAGCAGATGCAGGCCGGGTGGTCAACAGTAGTAAGGTAAGCCTGCATCAGTCTGCTGGGCTTTCCTCCACCAGCTGAAGGTACTGCTGAAGGTATAGCTGAAACAAATATGTACAAACATGAACCACAGTCAGAATTGTGTGTGAGCAGCAGTCAGAAGTGTGAGCAGCTGCAGGTGATTAACTGGAAGTGCATACCCAGTGTTCTAGTAAGCCTTTTGGAGGGCAGGATCTTGTTGAAAGGAGTCAGGGGAGGGGGTCATAAGAGGACGATGTCATTACTAAGTTAGAAAAATAAAACCATTTGAAATATTCTTACTGTAAGTACACCCTACAATCACAGCACAAAATAGTCTTATTAAAACAAGCATCGCCTGAAACATGTTGACAAAAATATTGGAGTGACTTTTAAATTATGCATGGTTTAAACATAAGACATAATGAAGTCATAATTTAATTTCAATTCAAATTGCCGGTAATTCTAAAATGTTAAAATATACATATTTTTTATTAGTATGTAATCTAAAATAATGCACACGTTGTTCTATAAACATTTCAGTCCCATCTACTCCTTATAATGCATTATGCCCCATTGTGCCCCAGCACAATGTTTTAATACACAATCTGTCTGCGATGCCTGCCAAGGCCAGGAGGCCTCACCTCCCATAATTCATTCTGCTGTGCTACCAAGGGAGAAGTTGTGGAAGTTGGAAATTACATGCCTACAAAAACCCAAGATGGCGCAGTCCACTTGCCCATAGGATGAGCTTCAAAACCAGACTCCCCAAACCAATGGGTGATATCACAGGTACTACGTCCATATTTTTTAGTCTGTGTGCTACCCTTCTTGTAGCTGAACTGAATCTTCTCAGCCAGCACTAAAGCACAGATAAAACTCACAACATTACATATTTTCCCCCACATGTTAATTGAATGTTTTTTTTTCTAAAAGACAAATTACATTTTTCTGCAGTTTCAATTTTGACATTTCTTATCCATGGCCGTGAGCGGTGAACAGCAGAAACACAAGCATTTCTATGGCACCTCAACATTTCTAAATGCTCATCTCATTCTTTCATACCCTGAACTGACCTTCATTTGATGTGGACTTTCTGCTGAGTTTGGCAGTGGACAGAAATGCACCTGTTGTCTGCCTCAGACTTTCTCACAGTGTGAAATGGACTGTGTGTTCTCTGCTCACAGTCTGTGGCCACACTGTAACTTAAGTGGCTGTACGCTATGCCAAATAAATCCATGAATTTGTTACTGATTTAAATATGTAATTCTTGTTATTTTAGATGTCCTTTGTATATGTTTTGTTGGCAGGCAGGAGGATAATTTGAAGCCTCAAGCAAAGGAAATTTGTGATGCCACACAGACTGGGATGTTGCATAAACCTTCTGATAAAAAAAATGAGTCAGCTTTCAAGGTTTAATAAAGTTGATTTTTGTAGAATGAGATCAGACAACTGTGGAGTTCTAGTGGATAAAAACATGATTGAATGACATGGATGAACCTTCTGTTTAGGTCATGATCTGAGAAAGAGAAGAAGGAAACTAATGATTGAAAATAAATGTATTAAATTCAATTAAACTCTTATTACAGGATGCAATTTAATTAATAAAAACTAATAGTCCTATAGAGGGAATTAATGTTTTAAGTTTATTCTGTCATATTTTATAGATATTTGCTGTGCAGTATGTTCCCTCATTTATGATATGTTAATGGGAACTCCAGTCATCACTGAAAAAAGCCATTAAGTTATACAACACAGATACAGATTTTGAACAACTTTATTTTATTTGACCAATCATGTTATTTTGCAAGTGTTGAACAAGCTCAATTCAGACCATTGTCAGCTGCAAGAAAGGACTCATTTCATGCATTCATCATGATCTGAAAGAAGAAAATACCATATTTAGTATTACATCATCTGCACCTATTTCACATGCACCAACTCAATGAAGTACAGCACAATGATGCTTTTTTTTCCTTTTATTTTACACCATATTACTTACTTGGTCCATCCAATCGATGTAGGCAGAGACACGGGTGAAGACAGTGGGCTTCTGGAAAGTGTCACAGCCATAACCAGACACAAAGCTGGCAATACCGTGGACGTAGTATTTTCCATCAACCATGCAGTTGAGAGGGCCACCAGAGTCACCCTGTGAGGAACGAGGTTAAAGAAAGCAATGTATCAGTTCTTTTATTTCGTCATTTCATCATTTAACTGTGCTTCTTCATCAAAATACAAATCCTAAAACTAATAAAAATGTGAGCTAAGAAAATAAAAAAAATCAAATTTGTCAAGTAATTTTAACCCCTTGGTGTGTAACTTTCATACTTTAATGGAGGGTGAGACTCACATTGCATCCAGCGTTAGAACCACCACCACCACACACCATGGTGGTCTTGACAGTGCTTCCCCACCAGCCAGAGCTTGTGCAGGTCTTGTGGTCAACCAGAGGAAGATAGGCCTGCTTCAGCTGGGGGGACAGACTGCCACCAGCTAGACAAAGGTGGAGAAATTAAAAAAATAAAACAGAAATGAGGAAAACAGTTTTTTTAAGCTGTACAATGAATGACCAAACAGATCGTTGCAACTCACTGGCGACGCGTCCCCATCCAGTAATGTAGCAGAGGTTGTTGTGTGGCAGAATTTGGCCGGACTGAGGCAGAGAGCCCAGCATGACTTTGGAGTTCAGGGTGGCCTCACGTTCCAAACGCAGCAGAGCAATGTCGTATCTAAGGTGAAGATTCATTGATCATCAACACCAAATAAATATTTCACACATTTGTCTTCTGATGAGAACATTTCTATTCTTCTTGCTTCCTACCCAGTTAGAGAACTTGTGCATAAAGATAATTAAGAAACAAGAGTGAGAGAATTATCGACGATATAACACTAATATTTAAAAAAAATGAAATAAATCATCAAAGTGGGCTGAAAAGCCTTAAAATCTTATCTAGTAAAAAAACCACAATCCTCACCCAGCAGACACTCTGCCAGAATCCCATCCAGAGTGGATGTAAACACGGCTGACAGCCAGGATCTGCTCATCTCCACTTGTTGAGTAGAGGTCATGCTCACCAATAACGACACGCCATGTCCTATTGCTGTAATATTTAAAAAAACAAAACATGATATACTTTGCAGTTAATTATTGTGTATATTTATGACTTGAATAATTAGTGACATTTGTGTCAGGTAAAGCCTTATGAATTGTTATTGCGGTAAAATTATGTAAAAGATAAAAGATCACATCCAACCATGAAGAGTTTTTGTATGATTCCTCAGTTTCCAGGCATTTCTTTCTTTCACTTTTCTAATCTAATAAATGAATCCCTTTGGTGTGTGACAATTATAAATGAGGTTGTCAGAAGTGTCTTCAAGCTGTTGACATTTGGAAATAAATCATACTTGGGTGCTGATATAAGAATGGGGCTATGGACATATAAGTAACCAAAACATGTACAGGGATACACTCACAACTCATACACTTGAAGAATACCAAGTCTGTGCTCTAATCATTATAATACCTGTCCACACAGTGAGCAGCAGTCATAACCCAGCCTTTCTCAATCAAGGTTCCTCCACATGTGTGGTAATATCTGCTACCAGACAGGTACTGAAGAGAGATCTAAGGATCGGAAAAACAGACCAGAGATGTGTATATGCAATTTCGCAAAATTATGAATTTGATATTATAGATCTGTTTTGGCACAGTCCCTAAATATTGTTTCATTTTCTGCTGAAAAGATGCATACACTTGTTTGTGTAACTTTTGGTCACAGTACAATACCTGCCAGGGCCAAGAGTTAGGTGGGGCCACCTCACCTCCCACAACCCATGGCATCTCCTCAATATACCTGGGCTGGGGCTCCAGGCGGGCCAGCGCTGATTAAGAACATGGGAACAATTTAAATGAGAGCCTCATTATAGCTTCATAACAGTAGAACAAGAGGAAAGGAGAGGACAAAGAGAGTGTGCTGGTGGAGCAGATTAGACTGTCTGGAGCTTCTGAACTAAACATGAGTGACTGACTGGATGGCAGAGAGGTTGACTGATACAGAGTAAGAGAGTGAATGAGACAGAAACAGAGCAATAACGAATAGTATTACAGTGAAGTATTCGCTGTCATTTTCTTACCCATGGCTGCGAGAGTTGTCAACACCAGAAACCTGAGCATGTCTGCAGTGTGTCTGAACGTTTCTGCGAGAAACAAATGCTTCTCTCCTACCTTTATACCTCAACACGACCTTCAGCGGGTGTGGAAAAGTGTGGTTTCTGTGCTATATTTTGTGCTGTGACTTAAGCCAAGTATGCACCTGTGGTCTGTCTCACACAGCGTTATCAGAGTTCATTACCACACACCTCCAGTTTTGTCCAGTAGAAAACAGTTCAAAATGAGAAATGACACGTAGACTTACAAGTATATCAGTGAACAACATGAGTCACAGTGATTGTAAGGACTTAGAAGGGTATTTCCGAATTTATTTGCTAATGTCCACCACATCTATTTTGAGAAACTACTTGTGGAAAGAAAACATATTTTTTCACAGAACTAGGCTCAAGGTAGAGGTGAAGACAAACATCACAATTTTATCTTTGAACATATGGATTGTTAACTTTACTCTCACCAAAGTTTCCAAGATGATTATGGAAAAATATTTTTGTTGCTGCCGCAGTATGGAAATTTTAAATTGACTGCCTGGCAGAATGCAATATCTTGTGAATATTTACACCAGTGGCCCTTTAAGGATGAATTAGAGAAAATAAAAACAGTGGGAACTACTGTGAAATGTTAAAAAGGAAAACAGTACTCCTTTTTTGTTAAATGACATTCTGTTTTTTTTTTGTGATATAGTTAGTTCAGCTGGTTTATATGAATTTGTCACTGTAGTTTTTTCATGCACCCAAAATGGAAAATTTACAACTCTGATCTTAATCTTACCTTCACGATAAACTGAATAGCAGGTATCCTAATTACTCTTGTAACACAATTATATGCATGCAATTCTAGAGATATTTTAAGTCATAGATGCCAAAACAATCTACCCAGTATTTGCATAGATACTGAATAAACAAAACAAGAACAGAGCTGTGGCATTTGGAGCTGTGGGATACAGTTTGAGTAAGTGTATTTGATTTATTAGAGTTCTACAATTAAACTTGTGTAAGAAGTGCTTTTTTAACAGAATATGAGGTTATAATTTATCATAGTGCATACAGTCATATTCTGTGCAGAGAAAACAAACAGCATGCTGTTACAGTGCAACACTAGATGGGGCTAAAGACACACAAGCAGTTGGCCAAATAGGGCTATACAGTGTATGCCACAAAAGCATTTAATCTGTGTTGTACAGGAGATGAGATAGATGACATGTAGCCCATGGGATTTCCATATTTACATCCAAATCTTTGCGCAAGTTCATTTTTATGTGTCAACATTATTGGTGTGGGACATGAGGACAAAAATCCCAGTCTACATTCCCAACTGGAAAGATTTAAATCCAGTGTGAGAACTCAGTTTTAAAAGATTTCTCTAATTTCTTTGCTCTGACCTCTTTGACATTGAGCAATAGTGTCATAGATGGATTATTAGATGATCTACAATATGCACAATAACTCACTAGGTAGAATAGAATATACATATTAATACTTGAAAACTAGTTCTTAACTCGCAATGCTGATATTTCTAACAATAGGTTTCTGGACAATGAGAAGGTCCCTGATGTGTCTGTCTTTTATAAAACAGTCCTTAATTAGACAGAAAGTCATTAAAACTATATGGATTTTGGATTATTGCCTTATCAGGCTATTAAAGAGATAGCCACGCAGACTGGTAATTGAGCTGGCCCCATGACAGAAAGGGAAGAGGTCCTAATGCTGCAAGACTTCCTGATCAACAGGGGCTGCACAATTTCACTATTTTCTCATAGTACATCTACGTCCCCTCTGAACTCTTCGTGTACCCCTCAACTAGCCCAACCTTTTCTTGCAGAAGCATAAATCAAATGGGGAGATCAAAGACAGGAAGTGCTGGGGATGTGTTAATTAAAGATGTTTGCTCTTGATACAGCTTCCCCTCGTTAATGAACAGTCGATTTGGTTCCCATAAAGAAGTCTCACACACTCAGGCAGGAAATTGAGGTTCCAAAAAAATTAATGGGATGCACTGATTGGGTCTGTGATAGAAAGTCAGAGAGGGTTATCGCAGAGTAACTGTTGATTATGCCAATGTGACACTATTGAAAAGCTCAAACTGCTGCCAGAGTGGAGCTCAAAGATTTAAACTGCAATAAAATTAGACACTACCATTGCTGTTGGTACAATCATTCATTCTAGCATATTCTTTTATAAATGCTGGTATGTGATGCTGTAACTATCACGAATGCAGAGTGTGCTGTGGGGAAAATGAAGCAAGTGAGTATATATAGATACAAAAGAATATAATTTAAGTGCTTCAGGTTTAGGTGCAAATTCTGTATTTTCTCATTGCTATAAGTGAGAAAAGTGAGGTCCTGCTTTTGTGCACACTGATGCCAATCTGCAGCTGAAATATTTGTTCTTTACTTTTTGCTTTTGTTACTTGGGGGTAGAAGGACAAGCTGTAAACAAAACAATGACATATCATGATAATTATCTTAATATGGCTGTTACCTTGATAGATGTCTACACATCCTACAATATTAATTTGGTGTCATGTTTCTGTTCTGCTAACAAATGTTTTAAGAGCTAAATGCTGCACTATTCCTCCTGACAGTTGTTTTGTGCTGGAAAAATGCACAGTTAGTTTATCAGAATGCTTTTACTGCCTTCTGTGTCTAGAAGTTAGGCTGAGGAGAGTGGGAGAACATAAACTGAAGTTGTGGATGTGAAACCAAAGCAATTAACTGTCAGACATTAAAGTGCCCTGTAGAGCTAATGGCCACTGCAGAATCAGGTTATAATTCTATGGGTTTGTCAACAGGCCTTTTAACATTATACCTATCTCATCAATTGATGACATTTGATACAAAAATACTGATTAAAGCAACAATATTTAATAAATATATATTTAGACCACAACCTTTCTGATGTATAGTCTTTTTACTATAATCCAGTTTTAGCAATTATTATGAAATACAGTGCAATAGTACAGTTCTAAGTTGTCTAAGAAAATAAATGCACTAAATCTCAAAGTTATACAATAGGCTCTTCTTTTTTAGGACCCTGATGACCATTTGTACGGCCATTTAACAAAGCCACATGGATATAATGTCTATGGGATAAATACCTTCAGCTATTTCCTTGTCAGGAAAAAATGTTGTTTTAATATCCAGATAAAAAACAAATTCATGCTAAAATTAATTTTTCCTAATATTAGTCTGATCATGAAATGGTTCTCCCTGAGTTTATAACAGCCAGTTATCAAAGCTATGTCACCTTTCATTTATTTGTGGTTGTGGTTTTGATTTCAGGAAGTGTCTTGGTTTATATGCTATGTGTGAGGAAGTGTAGCTCTAAATTACTGCCCATCATTGCACTATACACACAGTCTACAGGGACCAACAGTGTACAACACTTTACCATGCTGGATGAGGAAATGTGTAGGGTTGCATCAGTGCTACCATGCGTGCTGCTGGGTGACAACAGTGAAACTGATCCACTGTGCTGTTTGCAACCTTTAATTACAATTATACCACAGTGAAAACAATCAATATATCCTCCTGCTTCTCTCCACTTCACCTTTCACTCTAGCTACCGCGCCAGCTAACATACTCATGTTTTCCTTTTGACTCTTGTGTCAGTCTGCTGCTCACCATATATCTAGCAAAAAGGTGCCATATAGGCGGGGAGGTGATGTGTTTTATAGGGGGAAGGGACAAAGTGTGCAGCAGCAGTAATGTGCTGCTCACTCCCGGGTGGAGAAAGATGATCTGCTGTGGCTAGGAGTGCCTGATTGATCCTGTGGAGTATTGGTCATCCATCTCCGTCCTCCAGTGGCTACCGCTTTCACCTCTTACTGCTTGTCTCTACTCTTTCCCACAGTCCTCCACCACCCTGGTCTCAGCTGCCGCCATGCTGCTGGGTCCTGGCCCTCGGTTGCAGCCATGATAGGGTCTACTGGAGAGGAAAAAGAGGCTGCTGCTCCAAGCTTCCCACCCTGAGAGATAAAGGAGGAGAAGGAGAGGTGATTAAAAACTGACCTACCATGTATCCTTGTCACTCTGTATTTTCCAGTAGTGAAGTCACTAGAAGGCCATCACATTTTGATAGTCACACTTAATTTGCAAATGCTCATTAAATATTCCCAGTTGAAAAAATAGGTATAGATTAAGCATATAATCTAACAGGAAATAAAAAAGAGGAAATTAGGTTTAGTATGAACTGTATAAAATATTCATAAAGTGATGCAATAAGAAAAAGCACATACCACATACAGTAGGTCTGTGATATGAGAGGAGCTTTGGCAGCTGTTTTGTAACGCACGTGTTTATTACACTGCACATTTATACCTGTCACCGGCTGTCAACATAATTATTCCCTGAGGGAAAGAGGAGAAAATAACTATATGTCAATTAGCACAGTTTAACAGAGAGCGTTCGTCAGTTTGAATAAGTGTGCTGTGATAACAGTAACTTGTTAATTTGCAGGCTAATGTGTCACTGCATGAATTGTTAAATTCTTTCATTCCATTAACAAGTGTTTTTTTTTCTTTTACATTATAATGAATTATCAAACGTAACTTACAAGTCAGATAAGTTACACTGAAGAATTAATGTGGTGGCTTTGGGCTGTTTGATGTCTGAAGATGATGTGAATTTAACAACACAGTTCCAACATTAAGCAAAGCACTGATTTCCAAGTCTATTGTGTATTCTGTCACTCACTCTCTAACAATGACAACTGGAAGTATTGAGAGCTAGACAATGCAATCTCAGAGCATTCACTGGTCTGTGCCACATTACTTTCATGCATGACTACTGTCTACTGTCATTATGAGCAGAAGTTGGAGAGGAGAAAATTAACTTGGACTTCAATAATGTTGAATGCTCAAAGGAAATTGAGTTAAAAGAGTCTGTGTGTGGATGCCCACAGTGATGTTCAGCACTCACACTTTTCATGATTTTAAAATAGTTTTATTATCAGACCTTTGTAATAAGAAGATCTGAATTTCTTCTCTATGAAGAGAACTTGTGGCCAATAAGTTGGTGCTAGAAATTCACATCCTTGCTGTAGTAAACAGAGTTGGCAAATAGACCATATTCACTGAAACTGCACATAATCTTATTGGTAGCAATATCTTCCCTCTTCTCTCCTTGACTGGTACTCAGATATTTCTTCTTGTTTCACTGAAAATAGATGTGGATCCACTCTTAACAATAGTGGAGGGATTTTCTTAGCTGTCGCCTCCGTATTTCATTCTGCCCTGCAGAGCTAACAATATGAGTTAAAGCTATTGATTGGCCCCCATGTGGCCAGTTGGCTCCTTAGTAAATCATAAAAGGGAATCTCAAAATGTCTATATCAAGAATATTCCACACGTCTCTCTCAGAATTGTTTTTGAACAGCAGGTTGTTTTATTCCTTTTAGTAAAAAAAAAAATCCCTTAACAGCTCACATGTGCAATCTTAAATCCTATATTTAAAAAAAAGTTTTAATCAATGCAAACTCATTTTACTACAACTATCCCTATAAGCACTCTCCATGGTCAGCTATAAAAAGTAATCACTGGTGATTTAATTTTCAATTATCTGTCCACAAAAACTAATTGCAGTCATGTCATGTTATAGGTTAGGTGCCTATTTAGCTAAGCCCATATCTCATACGTGCAGAATGGCACAATGCTATTTACTTGCCTTCATCTAAAGTACAACAGAATATTGTGCGGAAGACCACCAATGAAATGACAGAGGGGGCATAGGGGTGTTAGAGTGAAGCCTGTGTGTGAATATTTAATTAGTTGTTAATGAAAAAAAAACTCATTAGGATTAATTCTTCCTTAATGCTAATTTAAATGTTCTTTTGCACTCCTCCTGGAAAAAGGGACTCTGCAGAATGAGGTGGAGTTTCCATGCTGTAAAGCTTTAGCTGTGGACAGTAGCAATATCAAAAAATTGTGTGACAAGCTCACAAGTAATGCCCAATAGCTACTCTACAGTATAAGCAACAATTCTGAGTAACATGTTTGAAAAATATAAAGAGGTGGTTTAATCATTAGTGTACCTGCTGATAATGTGAAATTTTATTTTAAATATTTCTTCCAGGGCAGAGAATCAATCTTGCTGTGTAGAGTTCTGATACTGTATTGAACAGGAGCCACAGATGAATAACCCATGTTCAGGAGCAATCAACCCCTCTAAAAGGAGTAGAAATAGTAGCAGTGAGATGACACTACCTCCTTGTCCGTAAATTGCATTCCATCACCCCCTTCATCTGCACCAAGAGGACACTGATATCAAAGCAGCTGGAGACATAAAAGATAGGTCTTTTAGCAACAGCTCCAAATGCCTACTACAGACTAAATCACGAAGCAGCCACATGGAAAACTTGAGGATCAAAGTGTGAATGGCTGTTTTCTACCCATGTAACTATTACTCTATCATTTGGTGTGCAGAGGATCTCTGAAGGCAAGAACCTGACCTGTCTATTGCCTACATGAAAAATAGATGCACAGGAGCTGTAAAGTTTCTGCTGAGAGTTAGCCTGGCATGATTTGCTCTTGAAACACCTAGCTTGAACATCATAGAAGGGTTTCAGGGCCACTGAAGTAGATGACATTACCCTTACAAACTTGCACATGCCTAAGTTTAACATCATCTTTGGTGAACTGTATCACAAAGAGCCATGGTACAATTAAGGTTATGTAGGCTTTCTGATGATGGATTCCCCTGCTGTCAATAAAGGCGTCCTTGACTGATAATGATCATTGCCCACTAGGATGATATGCATTTGTCTGGGCTTGAACCTGCAGATACTCATTATTAGATCTAACGACCATCTGTCCATAAAGACCTTGTCTGTCACCTTCTGATGTCTAATGATGTCATTCTCTGGACAAATGCCAATACAACAGTTGCTTGGAAGCAGGTTTTAGGTGTGGGTGGAAAAAGGACTCAAATCATCAGGGTCAAGAGCCTCTTGCTCCCTCTGTGTCCTGCTTGCCCACTGATAACTAAAGAGACTTGTCAATGGGACCCCAGAGTGTATTCATATTCACTGCCAGCTCCCTCTGAGTTGGTTGGCACACCATGTTGCCTTGGCCATGTAAAAGCCAATCTACATGGAGTGAGTTGAAAGGAAGGGAAGACACAGAAGAGAGAGGAGAGGAGAGGAGAGGAGAGGAGAGGAGAGGA
>JANJYP010002983.1:0-17778 GCA_024605115.1 Rastrelliger brachysoma | reverse complement strand
CCCCCCCCCCCCCCCCCCCATCAGCTCCATATGCTCAGAGCAGCCTTTATTACTGAACGATTGACAACTGCACGCAAACTGCCAAATAAAACATCCCATTCACTCCCCTTCATACATGTACATCCAACGCCAGAAAATGGCTGCTCTTATTGTTAAGTCATTACTCAGTTTGCTTTAATTTGTTTGTTTGTTGTTGTGGTTGTTGTTGTTGTATGTGTGTGTGTGTGTGTGTGTGTGTGTGCATGTATGCATGTGAGTGTGTTGGTTTGTTTGTTTAGATAGCATGATGATAATAGGCTCAGTTCGTCAGAGAATGGCAAATGCATAATGTGCACATTATTGATACACATTAGTTAAAGGTGTGGGTTTTCTGTGTGTGAGAACTTGCTGTGAGAGAGACAGAGACAGACACAGAGGGAGAGAGGGAGCACATTTGTTCAACTGCTTTCAACCACTATTCTCATATGCTCAAACTATTGTCTGCCAACATATTACAGCAGAGTTTCTTTCTTTTTCTGTGATGTTAAAAAAAAAAGAAACAATACCTCCCTACACATATCTGCCTCTCCTTGTAAATGGAACACTTATATAAGGCACCATTGTGGATTACATAAATGTCTCAAAGTTATCAATATTTCATCCTCTGTGCGTTTGATGTGTTTGGTAATTGGATATTTATGTTGCGGGCTTCCTCTCTCAAAACCCCCATTGCACTTTGGTATTTGTATGTGTATGTGTGTGTACAGTGTATAAATATAGTTGCAATGCATATCTGTGTGTGTGTGTGTGTGTGTGTGTGTGTGTGTGTGTGTGTGTGTGTGTGTGTGTGTGTGTGTGTGTGTGTGTGTGTGTGTGTGTGTGTGTGTATTCATTCACATACACAATATATATGTGTATGTATACATGCATTTGTTTTTGTATATGTATATATGTGTGCTTTGATGTTTGTATGTGTTCATGTGTTTTGATCCTCACTTGTACGTTTCTTGGAAAGATGATATCAACAATCATATTTAATAGTTTGATTAATTCAAAAAGAAAAACATAGTCTATCTGTCTTTGTGAGAGTGTATCTGTGTGGCAATTTCTGCCCTTTGTAACATTACACATGTAAAATCAAGGAGGCTCCCNGAATAGTGCTACTATTATTGCATTTATGTGTGCATTTTTTTCCTCATCACATTGGGATGGTCAAGTAGAGGGGAGAACTGGGAGGTTCGTCTGTCTTGTTGTGGTGTCTCCCAGGAGCAGACAGGGCTGGTGGTTCTTCTTTGATGAAGACAGAGAGCAAGGAGAAAAGAGAAGAAGAGGAGGAGCACTAGTAAGTGACTCCTTAGTGGGAACTTGAGTCTAATAAATGTTTCACATCTCTGACAGTTACTGTGACGAAAAAACTGTCTGTGTCTAGAAAGTATCTGATAAGCCATGGAAGAGTCAACCAGGGTATTGATTTGTGGTGGCTGAGATGAAGACCATAGACACGGGAGGAGGATTATGCAACATACTGTAGATATGACTTGGATGGACTTACACTACATGATGTAACTCACATCTCGGGATGTAGTTCCCTTTTGTGACCAAGCGAGGGAGCTGTTGGATTTAATTCAGTGATCCCAGAGGAGTTGAAGGAATAGCCTGCCAAAGACAAAAAGAAAAAGAGAGGAAAAAGATAGATATGGGAATGAAGTAAGGGAGGGAGGGTGAAGCAGTGAGAGAGAGAGAGAGAGAGAGAGAGAGAAGAGGAGGAAGCCAAAAGAAGGAGCATGACTAGTACCTTCACAGTCCATTACATCACTGTTCTCTCTGAGAATACTCCTCTCCAGCTTACGTCAGTGGGAAAGACTCCAATCACACTGTTGGTACAGGAGCAACACCTTCATTGTGCAATAACACACCAACAAATACATTCCCTATGCTCATAACACTGCAGAAGATGTCAATTACCTACTTTGGCCCATATCAGATTTTAACATAATTTACTATGAAGTAGATTACATACTTTAAAATTCAAACTAAATTTCAATGTTAAATACACTGTAGATGAGAATGCTGTAAGGCGGAATGCATTTCAGGTTGGAAAACATGAGAGCAAATGTAACTCCTCATAGCTATTCTGGTGTTCTAGACAGCTATACTCATCAGACTAACAGCACCTCTGCCCCACTGCTGATGCAGGTGCATACTGTACCTGCATGTCTCCTCAGCAACTCAACACAAAGTTGTCTGAAAGTACACATGAAAAAGAGGGAGGAAAAGAAGCAACAGTAGAGTCTGACTTGGTATATGCTCATGGGGATCTGCTGGTATGCACTGTACAGGCATTTGTGAATATTCAGTACCCAGGTCTGTTAGTACATTTGTGCATGGGAATGTGGGGCAGGGGGTGTTACAGCCCAATTTGTGTGTGGGCTAATGATCTTGAGCACTCTTACTCTGCCATGTAAAAGCAGCTCAGTGCCTGAAGGTCCCAGATAACCTGTTTGTGTGATTTTGCTGTGACTGCAGATATTCCAGTCTTATCATCAATCATTAGACTTTCTCACTAGCTGTTTGAGTCAGGTTTGCCCTGCTGTGAACACATTTAGTAGAATAGGACCTGTGTGGGTGTGTATACGTGTGGGTTTTTGTGAGTGTATGCATGTCCTGTGGATGCAGATACAGCAGCACTCAGCAATGGACATCACAGCAGGCAGCAGCTGAGAGAGATTGAGAAAGGAAGNGTGTGTGTGTGTGTGTGTGTGTGTGTGTGTGTGTGTGTGTGTGTGTGTGTGTGTGTGTGTGTGTGTGTGTGTGTGTGTGTGTGTGTGCTTGGTGAAAAAATGTTGCTTTATGAAAAGGTGGAAAGCGAAAAAAGAAGACAGGAGGAGGATATGAATGTGCATTCACATCAGTGAGCACTAAACAGAGATCTACAATAATGCCTGAGAGACCCAAGGTGCATCGTCTCACAGGTACACGCAAAAAGTCACAGACACATACACACATGCACCATCCAGGTGCAGCAGTTGGTATCTTACTTGTGATGGAACAGCTACTACTAAGCAGAAATAGGTCAGAAAGCCTCAAGGCTTCTAGAGTCATGAAGGCTGGCCTCTCTGGCCTCTCTGGCCTCTCGGTGTATCTCTGTATCTATCACACACACACACACACACACACACCCCACACACACACACACACACACACACACACACACATGCATGAACAAACTGTGATGTAGTAGTATGGTACTCAAAAAGTATAAGTGAATGAAAATGAACATCCAGACCAAATCCCACCTACATTACACTGTAACAAATATAGGACAAGTTATTGTCTGTAATAAATATGAAGACAATACAGAATTTTTTTTAATTATTATTTTCATCTTTTATATCCCAAAGGGAAAATCAATATGTAAAAAAATAAAGGCTTGGACACACAGAACAACCACAGCAAAACACCATATATGTATATCATATTACTGTCCTCTAAATGTTTTGCCTTACATTTAATAATAATATTTTGTACCTAGAGGACATAATGTAAACTCACTGGCTTTAAAGTATATGACGAGACAAGGCACTGCCACTAATGGGAAAAAATAATTTGCGTGTAAGTACAGGAATGGACAACAAAGGAACCATCATTTCCATGCACACTTGGACAAGCACAGGCACCATAATTAGCTCATGGGTGCCCATCAATGACCACTATTTAGGGCTGAAAGCAGTGATGTATTACTACGACAACAAAAAATACTCATCAGAAATCAAGTAAACAAATACAATGGAGGATAAGAAACTCAATTAATTGTCTGTGAAACAAAACCTGACACCAAAAAGCATCATTGCATAATTCCAATGAATACAATGGTTCTGTTGAAGTTTTCTGTTTCAAAAGAATGAAACTCACAATCACTATAAACCCATAAAATATAATCTCTTTAAACCTTTAAAATATTAATCATCTTCCATTAAACTTGTATTAACAGAGATGACATTTGTAGGACACTGAGCCACAATGGTGTTAATTAACTACAGTTCAAACTTTGAAAAAATGCAAAAATAACATCTAAAAAGTGTTTAAAGTCCTACTGAAATTAAGTTGCTTGCTTTGTCCTCTACAACATACATATTTGCTCTGTGAATTGCATTTATTGGTTTTTAATGAGAAAGTAAGGTTTATATTTTAATATTCAGATTTTCACTAGCAAAAAGAGCACCAACATTACTTAGTTGTTTCTTACATAGGATGTTGTAGGACATCACACTTACTCATACTCCTTACTCTTCAATACCACTACTAGCAATGCACAGTTTTGCTCATGACCTGTAGGATTCAGCTGAAGTTTGTTTACTTTCTCTCTTAATGTCCTGCTGGACTCAACCACATGAACCTCTAGCTGATTGATACATAAAGGACCATTTCTAAAATTTCTCCAAACACCCTGTTCTGTATTTTAAGGATAAAACCATTGATATTGTAGCCTAATAGAACATATTTGTTATTTTTGACTGCAAAGGGGGAAACCTAAAATTAGCCCCTTTAGATTTAAGTTTAGGTCTCCAAAAAAAATTACAACTGTATAAGAAATGTGTGTTTGGAGAACTGAGACTCACTGATAAAAACATTCACTTTAGACTTAAGATTACAAAAGGTATCATAAATAATCAGATTACCCTCACAGTAATAAGATTACACCTACAGATTGTCAACTTCCATTCATTCATCCAATTGTCCCTCAGCCTGCAGACTACATTTTCACTGATTTACACAGAAAATCCTCCTTTGATTTTGCAGTCTCATTAATCCTTTAAGAACTCTCACCAGACTCCATACAAATATTTCACCTTTTTTGGGTTTACTTTAAAGACACTGTGTCATGATATGTAGATAATTAACTCACTGATGTGAGAAGATTGGGATCGTTTTGGTGATTGCATTTGATAATTTGGAAGAGAGTTGGAGTTTCACAGTAAGCAGAATCAGTGTCTGCACATAGTAGTTTACCCAATTCAAAGATGGAACTGAAGCTGAAGACACCTATGATCACTATTATCATTAATATATGAATACCTAATGGCTGAGAGGAGATAAAAAGTCTGACTATTAATAATAATAATAATAATAATAATAATAATAATAATAATAATAATAATAATAATAATAATAATAATAATAATAATAATAACAGAACACAGACCAAAGGCAGCACTGACCTTTGGGATAGGAACTTGTTGCCAATCTAATGATGATAATGCTCTAAGATGGACAACACGGGCATCACAGTGGTGATCAAGAGGCGGTTGCACATTAGTAGTTCAGAGTCAGAGTGTAGAAGGATGATTGGTCAGGCGTGGTGACATCAGAATTGAGCATCTTGGGATTTTGACAGTGTAAAGTGGAAGTGATGGAGAAGTAGAGGTGAAATAGCAATACTCACCCATGATATTAACAAGATTGAACTTGAACCAAAGCTTGAAGATAAGACAACATCCCGCAAAATAAATAAAAGCATTGTTACCGTCCCCACGGTGACTCAATACTAAGGAGACAAGAATATTGCAAAACTGACAAGTGACAATTACACAATAAACACAGTTGGGAGTCCAAACATAGATGAGGAATTAATGTTATGAAATCATTAAAGCAACAATAGGTAGTATTTCAACCATCATTATATATTTCAAAGACCCTTAATGTTAGATCGAATTACAGTAAGTGTAATGACATGTCTGTTTTAATCTAATGGGGACTGTATTGCTTTTTCTGGCACAATGTAACTTTGAGTTTCAGGTAGCAACCCATGCATAAAGAACTACAACATGCGACTACTGCTTTATGGCATAGTCACTCCCCTCTTTCCTCTAACCTGGATGCTATTTAGCTCGTTTGTATGCCAGCTGGATATTTGTGTGCACATTAATATCATGGCCGAAATACCTAAGAAAAACCAAAAGGTTTTGTTAAAGGAGACAAAAAAGGAAGATAGAGTAACAAAGTAAGAGCTGCAAACCGCAAATGTTGAGTTATGTTTGGTTTATTCAACAAGCATGTGAAAAGGAGAACGGTTAGTTATGTATCATCTGTCCCAAGTCAAGTCATGACAAGTCTTGCTGTTCAGCTGCATCAACAAATCTATGTGTATCCCCCGGTGTCACCATGACAAATTTTACAGTAGTAGAACAGGACAATACTGTTTCCCGACTTTAGGTGGAGCCCGTATTACCCGAGAGCAAATACTGTCTGGTGTTGCTTTAATGAGCAACCACCACCAGATATATGCATTCCTCAGTCCATGAGTCTTAGGCTTGAGAGATTTTTTTAAGCAAAGAGGATGATGTTGGAGTAAGATAGAATGTACTATAAGCATGTAGAGTATGCTGAAGATGAACAGCAGCCCATTTGTTGAAGAGAAGAGGATGAAATTTCCTGCATATCTACGGAAATAGCAGTGCCTATCCCTAGCAGTGGCCCAAGTACAGCAGAAGGCTTAGACCACATTTAAGAAGTACTTGCCTCAACTTATGAATATACCAGGATTTGGTCATAGTATAACTATCAGGTGTTAAAACAAGAGATGATGGGTCAGCATTTTTCTTTGTTTCTTCATCAAGCATTGGGTGTTCATCAGTCAGTCATTCATTAGCTGCTTTCAGACATAACAGACGGCCATTAATCAGACTTTTATGCACGGATATTACACAGCATGGATGATTCATACATGAGCCTAAAACTAGCTAGTCAGAGAACAGAGGAGAAGTCACTGCAATCATGAACATGTGAAAACTGCCTTTATTATTAAAATTCAATGTGTGCAATCTCTATCACTGGTTCACATGTGAGCTGCTCTCCTCTTTGATCTCTTTATTTTCCTTAATTAAATTTCCATTTGTAGCAATGTGTCAATCCATGCTGACTGGCTCCTTCTCCAACTCCCTGAACTTCCGACAATAGTTGAGTTCCTCTTTTAAAACATCATGCTGCAGCTGAAGTCTGTGGAAAGCAGCTCCAATCCTTTCCCTAATTATGGAGCATATGAGAGCCGACAACCTAAGAATGGCTCACCTGTTATTGTCGCTTTCCATGGTGCTCTGTACCACTGTTTGTCTTCTTTGTGTCTTTTCAACAGTCAGTAGACTACGGCACTAATTTAATAGCTCCCTAGACTTTTCCTTTGATTGCTTTGGTAGCATTTCATTCAGTGCACTTTATTTTCCGATGGTCTTTGACTGAAACATTTAATCCTCACATAGTAAAATGAGTTTTCATCTCTTTGAGAGAGCAACACTCTCAAACTTTACCTTCTACATTTAAGGACAGATAGGGGAGTCATTGTGAGAAATAATAATGGAACAAGCAGCATGTGTTTGAAATGCTTAAGAAATAAAAGGGATGAAAGGTTAAGTCATACTTGAAACATTGATTTTGGTGCTCAATGAATTAGAAGAGTCTGTACAGTCACTAAATCTTACAAACCTATAATGGCCTACAAAATTACACAATTGAGAAGTACATCGGTAGTAATACACCATGATGGTAGAATTGAAAGCATCCTGTCGAGAATAGAGGCTGACTACAGAGACTGAAGGGGGGTCTTATGCCTTTTCCCCAAATTATGTGACTTGTTTTAATTAGGTTTGACAATATTTACAANAGAATAGAGGCTGACTACAGAGACTGAAGGGGGGTCTTATGCTTTTTCCCCAAATTATGTGACTTGTTTTAATTAGGTTTGACAATATTTACAACAGTGAATCAAGAGCCATTTTAATTGTGTTAAATGTTTAAACAAATGATGCAACTTCAAGGTGTTTTTTTTTTTTTAAATGTGTCACTTAAGTATCTTCTTTTTAAGTGTAAATCAACTTTCATAAGAAAAAAAAACTGAAACTAAGAGTGAAGCATGATAGTTGATTCAGGTTCTCTTTACCTAAATTCAACAAAAAGTAACATCAAGACAGAGTTTCCATTTAGTTTCATATACAACATTATAAAGACAATTATTCCAGCAAATAGCTAATTTAGGCAACAATTTAGCTTGTAGAAAAATAAGTGCAAATGTCAGAATAACATTTATATTTAACCTTTCTTGGCAATGTAGCTTAATTGTGAAACATAGCAACTAAACAGGTTTCACAGGCAGAATGTAACACTGAGTCAAATTTAACAAGCTGCCTTGATTGACTAGCGTGGTGACGTAATTACTCGGAGACAGGTAAAACTTGCTCTTACTTTTTTTGATTCATGCATACAGATAATTCAGTGATACACTTAGCTTCCCTCCAGGTTTTTACTTCCTGGTTTACAGGACGACTAACTGGTACCAGTTGATTGTCACCTCNTTTTACTTCCTGGTTTACAGGACGACTAACTGGTACCAGTTGGTTGTCACCTTTCCAAAGCACATGGGGGGAGGGTGACATGCTGACACGCCCATGCACATCACTCAATCCACTCTCACCTCAAGAGTCTCTTGAACAGATGTCATCTTTTTCTATGTGACTTTTTGTCTTCTGTGGCAGGTCTTAGTGCTGCCCTGCTGGACGTGCCTCGTTTGTCCATATGAACAGCCTGAAAAACAAAAAACTGAGAGATTTTGTATGATTTTTTTTGTAATTAATTAACATAATGGTACACGTTCTAAAGTTAAACAGCACATCCATTCTTGAATGTTGCATCCACACAGAGATCTACATTCATTAACAAGGAATTAAATAAACACCCAAGTCATTTAGAGATGTCGCCATACAAAACAAAGACAAATGCAAATGTAAAATGAAGAGTAAATATGGAATTGTATGAAAATATATCATTAAAAAGAGGAATGTATTCTTTTTAAGGAACTATGGACAAATATTCCAATGTGGAGACGGTTCAATTGAAGAAGACAATGGCAGTGGAATGTCTTCAGTGAATACAGTTCTGAAGATGTTTGAAGTTTGATCTGATGAGTAGTAGCCCACGCTATATTGCAATAATCAATGTACAGACAAACCATAATGATACAACATAGTGGCTTCCTTAGTGTTGATCAAAAGGTTTTTACCTCTAATATCAACACTCTTTTGTGTTGTGCTTTGTCAACTGCAGTCCTTTAGGTGTTTCAGTCTGTTTTTAAAGCTTTTCACAGCACTGAATCCGCACTTTTAAAGGTTTTTAATGATCTTTTATTAGTCTCAGATTCAGGGCATTCTGCTGTTTTTATGCTTTTAGATTTGTCAGCTGCATTTGATACTGTGGATCATACTATCCTTATATCTCACCTGGAGCATCATGTATTAAAGGAACAGCTCTGGAATGGTTCAGGTCTTATTTATTTGATAGGAGTTTTTCAGTCAGTTTTGGTGATTGTGTGTCGTCTTCAGCATCCTTATGTTGTGGTGTGCCCCAGGGGTCCATTCTCGGGCCTGTCCTTTTTTCTCTCTACATGCTCCCCCTGGGGTCCATTTTAAGAAAGCACAACATGGCTTTCCATTTTTATGCAGACGGACTGTCTGAAGGACATTAAAGCATGGATGGCCTTGAACTTTCAAAGTTTTAACGAAAGCAAAACAGAAGTTATTTTATTTGGACCAAATAATGCCTGTTCTGGCCCTCATACAAACATGAGCTCACTGAGCCCATACATAAAAGCCACTGCAAAAATCTTGGGGTGATTATGGACAGTGATTTTAAATTGGACAAACAAATAAACTCAGTGGTGAAATCCAGCTTTTTCAAGCAGAAGCTTTTATCTAAGGTCAAGTCCTGCCTGTATTTTAATGATTTTGAAAGAGTCATCCATGCTTTTATCTCGTCCTGGCTTGACTACTGTAATGCTCTCTATGCTGATGTTAGCCAGACTTCTCTTTCACGCTTACAGCTAGTCCAAAATGCAGCAGCTCGACTTTTAACAGGAGCACGCAAGCAAGAGCACATTTCCCCTGTGCTGGCTTCTCTTCATTGGCTCCCTGTACGTTTTAGGATTGATTTTAAAATTTTAACCTTTGCTTTTAAATCTTTACATGGCCTAGCTGCAAGCTACCTGGCTGAGCTGTTAGTGGCACATGAGCCAGTTCGTGCTCTTAGGTCTGCTGACCAGTCACTTTTAGTCGTCCCCAGAGCGAGGTTAAAATTTAGAGGAGATCGGGCCTTTTCTGTTGTAGCCCCCAAACTCTGGAACAAGCTGCTTTTGAATATTAGACTGGCCCCCTCACTTCCTGTTTTTAAATCACATCTTAAAACACATTTTTATTCTTTGGCTTTTAATCTGGTGTGTTTATGTTGTTTTTATGTTATGTTGCTTTTATCTTGAAAATTGTCCAGCACTTTGGTCAACGGCTGTTGTTTTAAATGTGCTTTATAAATAAATTTGATTTGATTTGCCTCTTGGCCATATTTGCGGTGATTGTTTGTNTTATAAATAAATTTGATTTGATTTGCCTCTTGGCCATATTTGTGGTGATTGCTTGTTTGATTGATTGATTGATTGATTGATTGAAATCTTGCAATACAGTGGAATTAAATAAAAGGTAGATAAGTAAATAAAAGGAGTAGCATGAAGTAAATACTTATTTACTCCTACCCATAGTCTCTATTTCCTTGTACTCTCAATAATACAAACAAACACTTTGCACCCAAAATTAATGCCAATCATGACCACGGCTGAGAACCCAGTGAGCTGGTGACACTGTGGAGCCATTTGCAACAGTAAGGATAAACAGATTTGGGACCGGATTATGATAGGGATATTGGACAAAGACATCTTGCACAGACTGCAGCTCGAGGTGGGTTTAATGCTGGAGAGGGCCATCTAGCTCACATGCCAGAGCAAGCAGGTCAGGCAGCAGAGCATGTGGACAGTGGTGTGAATGAGCTGAGATGTAAACTGTATGGCAACACGAGATGCAGCTATGATAAGTCACAACAGCCACAGGGAACAAAAACACAGTGATGCTAAACAGAAATGCCAACAATAGGACACATGATAAAAAAAAGAGATGTCCTGCAGATGCCCACAATAAAAGAAGCAGAAGGTGTAACAATATTAGCCATTTTGAAGTCATGTGCAAAAACAGAATGCTAAAAGAAGTTAGGACAGAAAATGTGGTGAATTCAAATGATTGATTTTTCATTGAAGGACTTTTCCTTGGAACTATAACTGAGTCAAAGCTAACCATCATAGAGCGACCAGACTCAGAAACATATTGGGATGTCGAGCTGACGTTGAATGGCAGCCCAATTGATTTCAAGATTGATACTGGAGATTAGAGGAGGTCACAGCCTATGGAGAGTGATAATTTCTCATGCATTGCCGCCAGTTGTAGCACTCATATGAGGGACAACGGCAGATCCGGTTGAAAGAGACAACAGTGCTCTGCTCTACAGAGTCTCTCACAGCAGAGGGGGCAACTGTGACCTCTAGTGTAACAGTGGAGCACATATTACCAACGGCCGTTGGATGGCGCAGCGGGGCTAGCGTGGGAAGCCAGTGGCATGAATGGGTTGGAAGGGGAGGTTATAGCTCTGTTAGTGGAGTAACATATTTTAATAAAAAACATTTTGAACACCCACGGAACAGTAACATACAGTGGCACAAGCAGAACATTTACACACCAAATCATAGGCCATCCCTCATGTTAACAATCACTTCGCTAAGGGGGTTGCTGTGGGGAAGCCTCTACACTGGCGATACTCACTCTCTCTGATTTTAGGCATTACAGGAACAGCCCGGTACGCTAGAGGATTGTAGAAGCTCATTGCTTACGCCATTTGTTTGCTTGCTGCTGGAAAATTACCACAATGATTGAGTATTTCCGGTCAAAAATTTAGTCAACTGGAGCGCATGCGCACTTCTTATCTCATAATTTCAACTTTTTATCTCATAATTTCAACTTTTTTATTTCATGATTATGACTCATCTCATAATTATGACTTTTTTCTAATTATGGGTTTTTTCTAATAATTATGACTTTTTATCTCATAATTTCAACTTTTTATGTCATAATTTTTTATTAACCTGACTGAGCAACACATACAGTTCTCTTCTTCTGGCCTCATCTGTGCTTTGCTCAAAAAAAACTTTTAAAGACCACTCTTTTCATTTGAGTGTGTTTTCAAGAAAATAAAAGAATAATTTTATTGAATTGTTTGACATGTGATCAGGAACTCTCAGCTTTGCATCTTCTCACTGACCATGATATGTGGATGTTTCATTAAGTAGAATCACAAGGAATCATGTAGAAAGCACAGTATTAATGACAATATGAATTTTAAAACAAGGAGTTAAAAATCCTAGATTTAAGACCAAGAATGATAAAGCTGGTTTCTGTATGTTAAATTGCAGATTGCTGAAGGTATACCAAATGGACAGTTTAGTAAGTTTAGTAAGTTTTTCATTTAATACTGTAATGACAGTGTTAGGATCTATATGAAAAGAAAACACTCATGTCATATGTAAATGCATTTTTGTTTGTCTGAAACATTGGGGAAAGTCATTAATATATATTAAAAGGAGGATTTGGTTCAATTATAGGATACAAAATACAAAGAAGTGCATTGTTTTCCCCCCAAGATTTGATCAAATGCTGTGTCAAATGTCAACTGCCTTTTATGGGTCTACAAATTCCTTTAGGTTTTTTCTATTTAGCTCTAGTTTTGTATATTTAATTAATTAGGGCAGCGAATGCCGTATATGTTGAATCTCTCTCTCTAAATCCATAATGATGAGTATATAATTTTGTACTCATTAAGAAGTACAATACAAATGATTGAGACTGGTTTATAATAGTTTAAGATGGCTAGGTCATAAACTTTATAAATATGAAATATGAACTTTATAAATATAAAATTGTTGTTACATTCAATAATTGTCTGGTGGGTTTCAATTATCAAAGTCTCAGCAGAAAGGGTAAATGCTTTTCAGTGTCATGATCTTCTTTAGACCAGGTTAAGGAGGAGGGGGCACCACCTCTCATTTGGTCTTCTACTGCATCCATTTATATGTTTATAGTTGTTAAAAAATCATGCAAAACCACTGGTTTTTGTCAACCAAGTTCCAGTTAGCCTTATTACGTTGGTCAACAAAAGTCAAGGTTGGTCAAACAAAGGCATACAGTATCTTATAGCAAGCTGTGAACAAAGTGCAAAAGTCATTCTTCATATTTTGAAAGTGAACAAAGGTTTTAAATTCACTCTTTTGGTAGTAATCGGATATTCTGAAAGAAAAATTTTCAGTGTTTTTGCAGACATGAAATGCGCTTATTGATTGTAATAGAATATTGAAAACATACATATTATATGATATAATATAATAAATGTCCATTTGCTTGATCATATAGGTCAGTGTTTCCATGCAATAAATCAGAGACTGATGAGAGAGAACTTAAGTGTAGTGTCAGATAGAATGAGAGGAGAAGATTTCATGATAGTTTGATAGGAAGTAAAAACATGTTAAAAAGTAGTCAGTCACCATATGTGTTGGTGTCCTGCTGGCAAGGATTTACTCATGCTGTGTGGTTTCTTTCTTCTGCTGAGGCTTTTGTGGTTAAACTAGTGTGTCAAAGTTATCTCATTACCTGGCCTGTTTCAATGCTGGAAATAGATCTCCTGTCTTCTGGAAAGTCCTCTGGAGTCCTCATTTGCATAAATTCTAGTGATCTTGAGGTCATCTCTTACCATGGCAAGTATAAGTTCTTTGCGCTTGTACCTTAAAGTGATACACGTGTGGATTTTCATTGTAGGCTGTATTTCTGTATGGTCATGAGTCAAACATTAGTCCAAAGAGAAAATTATGTTGGTAGTGCCCTGACAGAGATTAGCCATATTTGTAGTTTTTAGCCCTGTNGCTGTATTTCTGTATGGTCATGAGTCAAACATTAGTCCAAAGTGAAAATTACGTTGGTAGTGGCCTGACAGAGATTAGCCATATTTGTAGTTTTTAGCCCCGCTAAACAGGGCACTTTTGCGGAAGGCTATTTTAACACTATTTTAAAAACGGTTCCACATCACATGAGCATCAGCATAGAGAAAATTGTTGGTGACACAGAATTCAATAAAAATGTATGTTTCTCAAGACAGCATCTTACCTTCCCCAGATTTCCTATCTCTGCCATCTACAAACGTCAAAATAAAAGCCTGCCATTGAACATAANTTCAATAAAAATGTATGTTTCTCAAGACAGCATCTTACCTTCACCAGATTTCCTATCTCTGCCATCTACAAACGTCAAAATAAAAGCCTGCCGTTGAACGTATTATCAATGTAATGCAAATTCGGTAGATAATTTGGAACCAAAAGGAGACTTCCGGGCACACATGAGTATGATTTCTTTACTTTTTAACTGGAAATACAGAAACACAAGCACATTACCTCTTGCTACATGCTGCAGGCTACCTTTGTTTAGAGTGGAGGCAATCCCTTGCAAACTGAGTTGAGCATGTGCCTTTTGCTTTCTGGCTATATGTTACCAATATAATGCTTTATTACCAGATATTTATTTATACATTGTAGACATTGTAGACTTTTATTAATGTCCTGACTTTCCATAGAATAGATTATGTAATCCACAAATATGTACGACATATTTAGTGTTAGTGTTTAGTGTTATCTGACATTAAGCCGCAGTAAAAAGACATGAGGTGAGGCAGGCTATTGGTTCCAACATATTTGTTCAGATTTCAACTTTTAAACTGACATCAAACTGATTAAGATTAAATTGACTTTTTTAGGAATGCTTAGAGGTTACAATTTGTGCCAGCAGAAATCAGTGAAATTAGCAGTGCCCCAGTGGCCTAATAATTAAAGCCAATACCACGGACCCTGGTAGCATGTCACTATCCTCTCATTTGCATTTCCTGTCTCTATGCTGTCTGNATAATTAAAGCCAATACCACGGACCCTGGTAGCATGTCACTACCCTCTCATTTGCATTTCCTGTCTCTATGCTGTCTATTAAATAAAAAGGCAAAAGCCTGAAAATAATCTCAAAAAAACCCACACTGAAATTAGTCAGCAAGCATTAAATCATGGTTTTAATGTGGTGTCAACACTGACACAACAAACTGACGCAAACACACATAAGCTGCCAACCAATCTCTCTCTCCAACTCTGCTGCTCTGTATCTGGAAGTGGGATTAGTGGTTATGGCTGGGGTATGGGAATGAGGCTTACCTGTGAGTGGGAGCGTAGTCCGCAGTCCCTTAGCAGAAGAGAGAGAGATTAGCCCAGTACATAAACACACTGAGATTGCTCAATACCAAGGATTAAAGGATGCATGGATACAGTGTTGGGTTATGTTCCTACAGCATGTATATTTACTTATTCATACAAATTTTGACACATACGTACATCTTAAAGATTACTTATTGTGAGATTACCTCCACAGAAAGTTGGAGCACTTGAGTCTTTCAAATATGGAAAGTGGGGGAAGTTCATTCAGCAAATCTATATCGACACATGACACATATTGAGAAATGCCTCCCTCTAATTTTAGTGCTGCTATGTTATTTACTTACAAGTTGCATATATGTCAGTCACTTGGTGGCTATTTGTTTACTAGAATCAATATTGATATCTGTTTACTAGCAAGTTCTGCCCAGTCAGTGAGTCGGTTGCTATTTGTTTGTCCAGAATCAATATTTTTGTTGCATCCTCACCTGCTAAGCAAAGCAGCTGCCATCCACGGGGAAAATACCTTATATAACTCAACGTTGAGACTGCCAGTATGAACAGATGAGTTATAGACAAAGGACATGTTTGTGTGTGTTTGAATGTGCTGCACATACAGTACATGCATATAGTAACTGATGTTTACTTTCATTTTTGCAGAAGCAAAATGAGGAAAGGGCAGTGATTTGTTGTGGCCCATTTGAAGTACAACTTGGAGATGTAATTGGTCTCCTGACACAATTGTACACAGATACACATGCACACACACACACAAACACACACACACACACACACACACACACACACACACACACACACACACACACAGATTCACTCACTCATACACTTGCTTTCTCACTTGCTCATTCTGTTTTCCATGCCTTTGAACCCATCAAAATGCATTAGCCAGAAAACAAAGCCTGTGCTTTGGATGAAGTTGATGAGTCAATTACACAACAGGGAGTATGATAAGAAAACTCTGGTAGATCTCATTAATACTGTATGTTGCCTCATTATGTCCTCCAACTCTTCTTTTTGAGAGGGTTCCCCCTACCTTTGACAGATTTTATGCAATATACAATTTTCATTGAGAGTTTAAGTATCATAGGATGTCAGTCAGCCTTAAGGGGCCTTGAAGTAAATGAAGAAATCATACATACTTCATTTATGAAGTATTAACAAATTACACATTGAAATGTGTAATTTGACGGATGCCCCTAATGTGGTATACATGACATTTGCCACTAGGTAAAAATTATTTTTTTTATTTTAACAAGGTTTGAAACAATTACAGAACAATGACTGTACACTGGAATTTCCTCTGATAAATGTAAAAAAAATAATAATAAAAGAATAGAAGATGGTTTCCTTCCTACACTGGTGGTTCACTCATAGCTCCCAAAAAAATTGTACGATAAAATTTAAAATGAGCTCATCTTTTCCCATAAATCTGTTTTAGGTCCCTGGATACATATATCTTGACTATCTGTCAAATATTAGGTCAAGCATTTCAGAGGAGGCTTCTTGTTGTTCGTTATTCTCTGGCTTAATGAGGGAGACATGAAGGAGTGTCTACTCCTTGCTTCAGGTTTCAAAGCTGCATTACAGCAAAGCATTGGAAACAAAGCATATGTTTTCATCTCGACTTTTAAGAGAACCTACTTGCTATTTTTATCCCATCATTGGCAGTAGAGGGATGACAGCTCTCTCTTCTTTGGTTTGCTCTCTCTCTAAAATTCCTTTGATAAAAAATAAAAAAATAAAAATTAAGCAATCAGCCACTTTCTCTCCTCCCTACAGCATTCACACTGTTTGCTGCGTCTGTGCATGTGAATGTGTGTGACTAGTGTCCCTGATGCCTCACCTACATAAAAAAGTACAAAACCAGTTAGTTGTCATCACTGGATGACAGCTTCAGGAAATCAAAGGCATATCACACTTGTTACTTTGTGAAATACGCAAATACATATTTGACATTACATTTTAACTAAAAAAAAACATTTAAATAATATCTTTCTAACAAAATGAGCACTTTCTGAGATGCTAGTTGTGAAGATGAAAGTGGTAATTCTGCTGTTATGCTTGGGAGGGTGGGAAAACACAAAGGCACAAAGGTGCACACAGGAAGCAAAAAAAAAGGAGAGAAATATAGCGTCTGACAGGTGGCACACTTTCTCTGCTCTGTTCCTTCCTGAAACTGATAATAAGACACCTTGCAAATGATGTAAGATAGTTGGCAACAATTTAGCATTGTTCATATCAGTGATTTGTTCTCATCTGATTATTATTCTATGTTTCTAACATTAAATTTTAATTGGTTACACTACTTATATTCAATATACTTTAACCAGACAAATCTGTTCAGAATAACATCAACTGTATATACTTCCATGCATTAACTTTAAGTTTTTATACTACTATACCATAAACCTAGTGTGTGATTACAGTTCATAAAATACACTGACAGGCAGCATCCGTCTCTTTCAAAATGGAAATAAAATGTCACCTTTTCTGATTTTATTCAAGATGAACTTCATTGACATGACCAAAAACCTTGAGGGAAACTGGGCACTCACAGACAAGAAAAAAATTAAGGTAATATGAAAACAAAGCAGAGATATATCTGCAGTATGCTAATAATTACAACA
>JANJYP010002979.1:0-12304 GCA_024605115.1 Rastrelliger brachysoma | reverse complement strand
AAAAAAGGAAGCCTACCTTCACTTACTGCACATGTTCAAGATGAGCCTTAGAATTCACCAACTATCTCGCTTCAAAACGATTTGCAACAAACAACACGGGTGATAAAATTCCTGAGGGTTTCCTATTCACTGTGGTTCAGTATTTCTGACCCATGCTCACTTTCAGAAACAGGATCATCATCAATCATCACTCGGATTCCTGCGTCATGCGTCGGTATTCGCGCCGTTCCACCCAAGGGACCGCGCCGTTTGTCCCCATGGGAAACCTGTACAGTAGGCCGACATGGCAAGAAAGCCGCCCCTGTTAAGAAGCATACTGCTGAAACACTGATGAAGCACAGGTCGTCAGGCACAGATTAGCTTTGTCGGGGCAACACGAGGAAAAAAAACGACAGCGTGTGAGCGAGTTTTGGCATTTTTCATGTGTCTCGAATATAGACTCTGCATGTACAATGACGCACACAATCGTATGAAACCCAATCACTGTGAGCGTGTGCNAGAGAGAGAGAGAGAGAGAGAGAGAGAGAGAGAGAGAGAGAGAACGATAAGTTGTTTTGTGGCGCAACCATCAAAAAACTTGAGTTTATTTCATTGTTAAATCGTCGCCTCAGTACACACAGCAGCCTATATTCACCGTATAAAGACAGGATTGCGAATATAATAAGGCTTACTGGTAGACTGCCTTGAGGGAAAGCTGCCGCTTCGTTTACACCTTTATCTAAATCCTCTCCTTAGTGAGCTCCAGTGAGCCCGGCGGGCCGGTGTGTGAGACTGCACTGCAGAGGGCTTCTCCGGCATCTCTATCATTAAGCTCATGAGCAAACATTCCGTGAGCCAAATCTACAAAATAGGCTCACTCAGTCCAAAAAGCACAGACATTGTGATTCCCTCTCACACTGCGACACACACACACTAACTTTAATTATTTATCTACTATTTTCCTGGATGTTTGTAGCCTATATAATCCATATTCGACCGAATTTCTTTGCTGCAACAGTGGCAGGTGCTGAACTTCTCCGCCTTGAAGCCTGTGACTGGCTCAGAACCTTTTTAAACTGATGAATATTGCATCTCCACCGCCGTAATTTTCTAGAATAACTGCTGCAACTGTCCGACATAAACCCAGAGTCACAGGCAACCAATTCATTGCCGCGCAAAACCAAAGAACAGTTAAACAGGTCTTTGAACTTTATCAAATGATCTGAGAAAAAAAAAGAGAAAAAAAACGTGTTATGTCAGCAAGCCAAGGGGAAAACTGGCCTACCTTCAATTCGCTTCCAAAAGGGTACGACGCCGTTTGTCAGTCAGTGGGGAAGGCTTTGGACATCACAACTCCCGGTCAATAAAGAGAACACGTTTCCATAAAATGGGTGGAAGCCAGTGATAGTCTGTGTTTCAGCGAGGTCACCCATTCAGCCAATCGTCCGGTTTAAATCCAAACAGAATAATGGAGATCTTGTCTCTGTCCTTTGGGGAAGAAGTGCGCCAAGCGCTCTCCTACGCAGATGTGACTTTGCGCGCTTGAAATAAAACGGAGGATAGGTAGAAAAAAATACTACTACAACCAATAAAAAATGTATAGCAAAATGAGTGGGGGCGAAACTGCCAAATGGTCACCCTCCTTCCCCCAAAAAAAGATCAGACAGCTGACTTTTACGCAAATCGTGCTCAATTGCTAATCCTCTCCTGGGTGCTTGACCATCCCAGACGCACTGGTTGGTGCGATCCCCACTCAGCCGCGCCGCGGTAGAGATGGGAAAAAGAAATCTATGGATAAAATGGTCAGATCCGATGGGGGGTTTCCTCCACAGCTCGGCTCTGTAGTTGCAATACACACGACGAGAAGTATCTCTCCCCGGTCCTAGTGCACCACACACCGTCCCCTGCTGGCTCTAACACATGCCGCGACTGCACCTGCACTCTGTCATTCTCATCGATTAAACAGTGGAATGGATGAGGGGGAAAGAAATTCCAGCAGACATGTATAACTCAACTCATCGCTTCAATGCTGAACAGAACAGGATGTGCAAAAAAAGGGGTCCTGACTTGTCAGAAGCCAGAGAAGAGGGGTAAGGGTGAGAAATGGAGAGAGAGAGAGAGAGAGAGAGAGAGAGAGAGAGAGAGAATAACAAGTCTTTAAATTGAACCACCACTTAGACTCTAACCCTGCATACTGCTGAGGTCTGTAAGAGAGGAGTTTAGAATAAAGTTTGGATTCAAAGTCACACAAGTGATTCAATGCCAGTCATATCCAGCATGTCTTTGTTTGTTGTTGTTGTTTTGAATGTTTTATTGCCATTAAAAATGAGCAACTACAGCTCAAGAAACTGAGCTGAGAAAAAAACACACATTAAATTTACAGATTAACACATGTTTGGTGTCTGTCAATGTGAAAGTGGTGGGGTGGTCATTTTTCAAACAGTACTGATTTTCTATTTGCACAGATGTAAGACAGGAACATTTGAATACATCTGAAGCCATTTCACTGTGAAGGTTATAATCCTCCTAGAAGTCCATCAGCATGTTGGGATACCTGCTGCTCCTTTCTTTCAAGACAAGGAGAGAAAATGAAACTCACTGTTAATTCAGTTCAATTAGGAAGGTATTCAAAACTCTTTTTTGATGTGTTTTCTTTTACATCACTTTTATCATTATGCTATTCTATGTGAAGAAAATTTAAGATTTACACTTTGATCTACCAGGAAAACTACAGTAAAGTGCCTCTGTATGTTATTTTATGAATGGTGGAAAAGAAACTCCTATCACACTCACATGAATGTGCGTTGAATTACAAGCTCACAGCTTGTAAATAGCATACATGCCAACCTCCGAGTCATAACTGTAACTAGGAAAGTTAGCCCTTTTCTGAGAGTTCCAAAGATGACTTGGCATTTTATAATAAAATTGTGCCATAAAAACAAGAAAATATGGATGCTTCACATTGGTCAAAGACCATCATAACACCAAAACTCAATAGATGCCATGTAATGTAGTCAATGCACAGTTTTAAACCCGCATATGACCACTTCAGTTATTGTACAACCTTCCTTAGTTGTCAGATGATGTGACCCACAAGTCTCTAATTAGACTTCTTAGAACTGTGTGTGCTTGATAGACACCTCCTGAACTCTCTTGTTGGCAGTGTTACAAATGTTGGACAAATTACACCTTTATCCCTTTATCATTCTTATTGAGGGTTTCGATGTTTGTTGAGTTTGAGTCAATGCCATATGTAAGAAATGACCCAGTTCCTTCATGAATCTTAACTTTGGTTTAATATGAGTTACATAACTCAGCTGTAACCACACACAAACACACATGAGAAATGAACACTGTACTCCATGTCTGTGTATGCTTGATGCTTTTAGGTTTACAATGTGTTTGACTGAAAATTGCTCTCCAATAACAGAAACCCCAGAACCAAGGTAAAGGATTAGTTTGGGGATTTGAACATAAATCGGGAAAAGACCAAACCAAATATAAACTAAGCTGAGTATATTGGAACAGTTTTTATCACAGAGAGTAATAAGTCGATTTAAAAACCAATATTTCTCGCCAGTGCTTGAAATTCGCCACTCTGTAATTAATCTCAGTTACACACTAAGACTCAAGCGCATGTAGTTGNAGTGCTTGAAATTCGCCACTCTGTAATTAATCTCAGTTACACCCTAAGACTCAAGCGCATGTAGTTATATTTACAGAGTTTTGTGGAGCATTCAGTTTCCTCTCACTCTTGTAAGTGATTAATTTGCTTCTGTATGTCTTAGATATGATGACTAAGCTGTTTTACTTTTTGACCCAAATATTAATATCAGCAACTCTCTTCTAACCTCCTTTCTTAATACAATTGATTACAACAGCATCACCTATCCAAACAAAGCACAACTGTACACTTTATTACTTAACAATGCCGTTGAGTACNCTAAGCTGTTTTACTTTTTGACCCAAATATTAATATCAGCAACTCTCTTCTAACCTCCTTTCTTAATACAATTGATTACAACAGCATCACCTATCCAAACAAAGCACAACCGTACACTTTATAACTTAACAATGCCGTTGAGTATCGTTCACCTGTGCTCGCTCTCACACAGCTATGGGCAGATGCAATTTTATTGTCCACACACACAAAAAAAACAGAGTGTGATCTTCCATCATGTCAGAGCAGTCAACACTCTTTTGCTCTTCACTTGTTCAAATAAACAGTTTTGCTGAGAGATCAGAAATGTAACAGCTGATAAAAGTCACAATTCATTCATCTAAAGCAGACATTCCACCCACTGCAGCTTTCTGATTTTGATTTTTGAAGAGTTTTTGGTTAAGCCCTGATGGTATTTTGTGATATATATATACAGTGTTGTTTTGACTATGTTCATTTTTTAATATACTGCAAGACCAAGAAACAATTAGAAAAAGTAAATTACTTACAGACAACAGTAATGGTGGCTTGAATATAGCAACTAAAAGAAGGAACAGAAAGGAACACAAAATAAACAAGGGAGTCTNAAGAGTTTTTGGTTAAGCCCTGATGGTATTTTGTGATATATACAGTGTTGTTTTGACTATGTTCATTTTTTAATATACTGCAAGACCAAGAAACAATTAGAAAAAGTAAATTACTTACAGACAACAGTAATGGTGGCTTTAATATAGCAACTAAAGGAAGGAACAGAAAGGAACACAAAATAAACAAGGGAGTCAGTGACTCCATGAGTTTGCGACAGAGTGAGAGCACAACAGACGCACCTATGTGTTTGTGTGTAAATATGAGGGTATACACCTCGCTTTCATCAAATCCCATCAGGATCTGTGGCGTCTATGAAGTAGAAGGAACAGAGAGGCCTGTCTTGTGTAACTGCACTGGCCCAGGGCTCAGGAAACTCGTCACAGACACATCTTCCTCCACAGTTCTTCCTTTTCCGAGTAGGTGTAGATACCTGATAGTTGTATGCCATGCAGAAAACGTAGAGCCTGACCAATATGACATAAATCCTCCTCTTCATTCTCTTTATAAAACTCACTCACTCACTCGCTCACTCACTCGCTCACATATTGCTGCCTCCTGATTATTAAGTAGATAAATGGTGCATGAGTGATGCCATAGAAACTGCTGAGAGATCACAGGACCCCATCACATCTTACTCCCACACTTCTTTTTTTCCCTGCTGCTGCGCCTCTAAATGGCTCTGAACAGCAGCTTCTTTGACTTTGTTCACAGCTTCTTTGTACAGTAACAGCTCCATATAAGAGCTCTTTTAAAAATGGGGGGAAAAAAGGGACCAACTTTGCTTTAAAATGCAATATCTTGAATAAGCATCATGTCCCACTTTCCCGGGTTGCAGACAGAAATAGACTTTGCATTAGAATGCAATCAGATAAAGAAACAATTAATTCCTTGCTTCAAATTGAAGCTAAGGAAATTAATATGAATTCTCATTGGGACACAATGTAGCCAAAGCGTGAAACATATGGGTGCTACAATATTAGACCACACAAAGAAAAACTGCATGAAAGTCTTAAGTCTATTCCTCACAGTTTTGAAATTGATGAACACTTAATTTCCACACCACACAGGGTATAATTATTTATGGTCAAATAAGACAACTCAGTATATTCAAATCTACTATTGCACAGTAATGAAAAATGCATTCATGTATATGATGAGAGTGCACAAGCCATCTCCACTTTATCTAAGAACTGTTCATTTACATTTAGACTCCAGTACAACACAGGTAACTATACACACAGTAGTTTATATAAGTTGCTTTTTTACTCATCCAACGGTAGCCTTCATTTAGAGTTATATTTCTGATCACCCAACAAATCAAAGTCATTGTTGCTCTGCTCTGATCCTTAGTAACTCCTGAGGAAAATGTAGGTNTATGATGAGAGTGCACAAGCCATCTCCACTTTATCTAAGAACGGTTCATTTACATTTAGACTCCAGTACAACACAGGTAACTATACACACAGTAGTTTATATAAGTTGCCTTTTTACTCATCCAACGGTAGCCTTCATTTAGAGTTATATTTCTGATCACCCAACAAATCAAAGTCATTGTTGCTCTGCTCTGATCCTTAGTAACTCCTGAGGAAAATGTAGGCAAAGTTTTAGCCATAAAATCAAAATAACAAAAGGCACTAAAATTCTCTGTACCTGAGGGAAACTGCGTAGTACATTGACAAATCTCTGTGGGGTTGTCACATACATTCCAGTAAATGTCATCCATTGTTAATATAAAAATATTAGAAGAACTTTAACTGTTCTCAGATGGGAAGACAAGAGAGGCATGCTTTAACGATTTCTACCAGTTGTTTTATGACTTAACATCCATAATGATATTTTCCCATTAAAGTGCGCTAGTTCTTCACTTTAATGTTTCTTAATTTTTGACAAATAGAACGCTGCTAATCATTTTACATGTCATCCTAACAAAAGTAATCCCTGTCTCTCATCAATCTATTTCCTTTGTCTGTCACCCTTTTAATCTCTTTTCNCACACACACACACACACACACACACACACACACACACACACACACACACACACACACACACACACACACACACAAGCAGATGTTTCACAGAGTGTGCTGACTGATACATGCCCATTGCCTAATTGCAGGTTTATGAAATCTGCAGGTTGCGGGTGCCAAGCAGTTTCCAAACGGATGCCAAGCGGGTGCCGCAACAGCAGGTCGCGACCTTCCTGTAATTGTAGCGATAATGCCATTTCCCCTGTTCATCTGGTATCCACATCTGTGCCAGCACAAAACCTCTGACAGCTAGCACGCACAATTGAAATAAAACCTGCACATAAGAATGAGTCTATTGTCATCAGTCTCTGAGGTTTACTTTCTAAAAATGCAAATTCACTGTTCAAAAACCTACCCTTCATGACTGCTTTGCTCTCTCAATAGTTGAAACTGCCAAAATGTAACTCCGTGGCTTTGAAAAATACTCATCCATAAAATAAATCTAATGTTTCTGGGACTATCTTGTTCTTGATTATTTGTACGACTGGGCTGATTCACTGCTTTTCCAATCACAGCGGCATCTTTCAACATCACAGCACCATTCAGCTTCGAGCTGGATTGTCCAATACAGCGAAATGCTATTGTTGGGAAACACAACATTAAAAAGAGAAATCCACTGTGAGCTTCATTTTAAAAGGCATAAGAGAAAGGAGAAGGTTAAGGACAAGGTAATGACGAAGAAGAATACGGGTGGCAGATTTTGCTTTTACAAGGATGTATCACCTACAGCTGGATGTTGACAGTCTGAAAACTCAACATTTAGCAGCTATTGGTACTGCAGTGAGAATGCCTTGGGATGTGGCCTATTTATGATATTTAAATGTAACATCTTTGAATGTTCAATGCCAAAAAAGCAAATTAATCTTTCCTTCTGAAAGGCAGTATACTTTGAAATAAAATGACATTTCATAGCACTTCTCCTCTGTAACGCCAGCTTCTCACTCCATGATTGTTCAGAGACTAGCAGGGGCTTAATTGAATAATCATTGTCCGGGCTTTTGCCACTGCCTTGTTATTTTACTTTGTGCTGAGAGTTTTTGAGAAGCTGAAGTAACGTTCATAGCTTGGATTCTTTCTGCATGCTGAACACTGCTAAATATTTCAGCAGGGAACTAGATTTCCTCCCTCTGCAGCTAACCAACAAACCATCTCAAACCCACAGAAATGATCACAAGAAGTTAAAAAAAAAAAAAAACAGAAAAGCAGAATATCTTCAAAAAAAAGTGACAAGGCAAGAGTAGGGATGAGCTCAGTGAGTAGCACTCTGAAAGCTCTGTTATAAAAATGCATTTGTGAGCCTGTGGTGGGAAAGCTGAGATGCTTTGAAGGAGCATAGTGGTACAGTAGCCAAATCACACATACTGTACTGTAGGTACAAGTCCAATGGAAAAATGCATTAATGACACAAAGTAATTGCACTCTGACTGTAAACCACAAAGACTAGATTTACATTTAGATCAGCAGCAACATTTAGGTGTTTAAAATGATATCAATAAGGAGCTAAACTGCAAGTAAATGTGCAAAAAATATCTTATTTCATCTTCTAGGTTCGGGCCTCTTGGTGTGTAGTTATGGTAACCATTTTTATACATTTTGACCAAGACCATGTAATCAATATAAATCAACTGGAATCCGTGTGCACGCGTAACTATTTCTCATCAATGCTCAGATACTTATCAACATCATTAGCCAGTCTCATTAAGGTCTCCAGCCTAACCTGAATTATACATCAAGCAGCCAATCAAGAGCCTGCATCCAGAGCTGTCACGGGAGCATTCCTCATGATTCCCACATGAGGCTTTCCCTTTTAATGAGAGGACTGGAGCAGGATCAGCGTTTTTCATCCAAAGGAATACAGAGAAAGGTAGAAAGAGAGAGAGAACAGAGAGAGAAAGTGGAGGGTGTGTGAGAATCCCACAGGTGCAATAGTGTAAAGCTTCATATGTATACATACTCTATTCTCACACATCTGAAGCATGTGTACATATGTTCTGTGGGATTTGTGGAGAGAAAAAAATCAAAACGTGCTTATAAAAAAATGGATTAATATGTGATATACACACATATTAATCCATTTTAGAGCATTTCCCTTTCATAAAAGACAAATACACATAAATAGTAAATAATAAATAAAATAGTTTCAAACTGTGTTTTTAGATGAAAACAGGAGACCAAAAGTTATAGAAGTACCTCTTGAATACAAAGTTCACATGATGTTTTCATTTTTTCCCCAAGTAAAATATAACAAAGTCGACACTAGAGTTCACTTTGATGATAGAGTGAACTGAAGAATACTACAATATGACAGATAAAAAGGTTAGAGTTAAGATTAGTTATAAAGGCAGCAACCAGTAAAGAGAACCTAAGATTTAAATCTATCAACTAAAAGTTGGCAACTTCTGAAGCTGGAATTTAATTTTCTTCCTTTGGAAACAAGTTTGTAACATAATGCTGCGTCTGAGGACATTTGTCATCTTGCGTCTTTTATTTCTCTCTTTTTTAACACAAGTCTTTTAATCACATACAGTAACGCCTCCTTAGAACATCAACTTTGTATGAAAACAACTGAACCCCCCCCTCCGGTCCCTCCCCATCGCCTCTAGTGTTCATTAACATAGAAATTGATGAGCCACAACTGATGCTCTAAAGCAAAGTTCAGGCAGCAAGGTCAGCCAAGAATCAGTAATTAAGCTAGTCCTTTAAGTGTGGCGGATCTGCCTATTAGCAGAGCAGGACAGAATTCATCCACATAGAACTGAAAATGGAAATAAAAATCCATCTCATTCCTGGAGAAGCCCGCAGGACGACAGCGCTCAGCGTGCAAAACAATTATGGACTATTACGAAGGGCATGAAGGGGTGAAAGTGGACTCTGTCTCCTTGCCTCTAACTGTCTCACATCCTGTCTTTTGAAGGGCACAAAAGCTCTTTTCTGGTTTGTGTTTATTAATATACATTTGAACCTTTTCTGCCTGATGTTCACAGACACAGTTCCATCACTCAGAGACAAAAGTCCTTGCTAATGATGTTATGTTTCGAGACAGCGTGCAAAACCTTACTAGCTCAAAAAAAGAAAACTCCTTTGCTCCAGTCAGGACAAAGTCTGGCTTCTGTTTTGGGGGGGGGTCTCTCTGGGTCTCTCTTCTCTCTCATATTAAAGAGTGCTAACAAGAAGTGTGTAAATGGTTTGAAGGACAAAAGGGGTGCTTTTAAGTGCAGCAGAGATGATTTATTCATTGTTTTAAGCTCCATTGTATCAGAGGTCCTACCGCAGGTGGTGCAGTCAGGCTAAATCTGCACTTAAATTGTCAGACAGAGGCGTAGGCAGGAGAGCTACAGTCGCTTATTCGTTAGTTCTCTCTGTATCTTCCCCTCTGTCTCTGTCATGACTGCAGTATGAGCTTTGATGTTGATGTCAGGACACGAGGATGTAACTAGAGATTTTCATGCCATACATTGATTTCGCTTTAAGGCCCAAGGGCTCTAACTTGCCTGGTTCTACTGTCGAAATACACTGCTGTGATTGCAGATTTAATCCACTCTGACCCGCTACGGCAAGATGGATAAACATGACAAACTAAACTGTGAATATTTAGCTAGAATATGGAAATGCTTCTGTTCATAAAATACCTCTAACACTCTCACTTCTACTTTTTTTTTGCTGAAGTTAATTACCATAGTATTAGGTCTTGTCCAAGGACATACAGGGCATATGGTCTCAATTTGATTTCCCAACCTCCAAAAGTACTCCAATAAGCCATTTAGAGAAAGTAAAAAAAAGAGAATATGTTTGAATGTTTGAATCTTGACTGAGTTCATGAAACAAACAGTCACGCGGAGACAGTCCATGCAATTTCCCCTCTGTAAGAAGGAGAGCATTTGAAGACAGCTGCTGGAACATCTGCCGGCACAGTGTCGCTCATACATCAAGTGTTTCCTGTTCGTTCTGGCCTAATGAGAGACAGGTCAAGACATACTGTCAGTGCACCCAAAACCACCTACAATTTCAACAATTACAGTGGTAAGCATGGTCACTGGCACCTCTCGTTGTCAGCAGTTTCATCATTGTGACATATGTCATGGGTTGCAGTCATTGTCCTGTTTGTCTGCACTGAAAAACATTGTTTGTGGTTCAATGTTGTCACCCAGTGTGTGTAGCTGAGCTAGACTAAACACAAGTGATCACTATTCTATTCTGCATCATTTTCTTTAAAGAACACAAAATGCAAGTTGATATTACACTACATATTTCTGTCTTCATCTGCAACACAAAAGCAACCCTGGATTGAATCAGTTACTGTGGAAGACTGAGGCAGTGCCGTGGAAAGTGAATGAGAACATTAGCGTGCTGGAAAGGAAGAAGAAGAAAGCTCCAACCAGATAAATGCACACATGAAAACTGGTGTGATAGTGGTAACAAGTTACTGAAGGTCGTAAGACAGACTGAGAGAGAAAGAGAGAGAGAGCAAAAGTGAGAGAGGGAGAGGACAGAAGAACAATATTAGCCTAAAGTGACAAAAGGAGGAGTGTTAGATGCTTGCCACTTCATCATTTTGCTGTGAATGATTTTGCATGAATTTGTGTGATGACTCACAATATGCCTTGATTGATTTCCTCTGCAGCAAAATGCTTATAATTAATTACTGGAAGTGAAAAAATAATTCCTAAAGACACACATAAATAACATGTTGATAACTTTCTTGTAAAAGTTAAAGTAGTTTGCTGCTTGAGTCAGTCTTCCTTTCCCAACTGTCTGTATAGCTAACTCACTTAAAGCTCTCTCATTCACAGTTATAACAAATCGGTCTATAATAGGTCAGCAATATTAAATATATACTCTATATTAATGCATGTCTGGCTAGTCATACTGGTATAGTTGTAATCATTACGGTGGGATGGAAAGCTGGAGTGGGTGTGTCATTAGTAGTTAGCTGAACCAGAGCGAAGGGAGCAGGAGTCTCCCCTCACTCGCTCACGTCTGACAGCCGGAAGATTAGTATAAAGGATGTTCTTCATTTGTTAAGTGCTGATACTAATCCCATTTATCCACGTTATGAAGTGACACTTTGTCTTCATCCAGTCCGGGCCAGCGTCTCCAAGATCAACACAGACGGAAATTAAAACCAGAACCTGGTGCCCCCATTCAGCCATCAGTTATTCATGTCAGTGCATGTCTAACAGTTTGCTTTATTGTTACTGTTTTTTTGGGGGGTTTTTTGTTTTTTTTTGCAGATGAATACATGCACATACACACGGTAGCAAGTTTTGAGAAAACTGTACACTATATTATTTATGTTGCAAATCGAAAATTACATTCATAAATAATAAAAATCCCCTATGCCTAATGCAGGACCTCCCCAGCCCCCTTCCAAAAAGCCCACATAGCTTTAGTTATGCCCTGTTACCAATTTGAGTCTGTCCCTTTGCAACATTCAACAATGTTCAACATCATTGGCATTACTCATCATCTTGTTCACTGTGGTTAACTCACAAATTACAGTATGGGTATTTTCAGTGGGTCCACGTCCCCTAGAGAACACTAATGTAAGGGAGCACTGTCACTCTCACTGACTTTTCATTAAGTGCCCTGAAACAACATATGTTTATGTTCAAGCTATAAAGCAAAGAAGGAAGTAGTATTATACTGTAGTGTGCTGTTAAGTAGTATAATATGGGGGATCATTGCTTCATTAATGCCTGCTACCTGCTGTGAGTGTTGATTAGCAATTAAGATTGACAGTTGGTTCACCTGCTGCTCTATGAAGGGT
>JANJYP010002925.1:0-10382 GCA_024605115.1 Rastrelliger brachysoma | reverse complement strand
AGAGAGAGAGAGAGAGAGAGAGAGGATGGGTGGGTGGGTGGGAATTGGGTGAATCTGTGGGAGGTGTGTGTGTTTTGAGGGAAGATGTAGGTTAATGGATGTCTCTGTCCCTATGATCTGAATTATTCATCCAATAGGAGGCTTTTATGTGTCTCTGAAGGCTTTCTCTGATTGTTTGATCAGGCTCCTGTATTCTAGAACTCTACCTGTTTTTTCTGCCTGCAGAGGCTAATAATGGACAGCAACCACCTGAAGATTCTCTGTGTGTGTCAGTGTGTATGTGTGTATATGTCTTGTAACTCACTACAACATCCCCTTCCATCCCTTCATCATCCTTTTTTTTTTTTTGCTTTGTTGGGTGGGCATATGGATGCTCTTCTCCTTTATCTTCCCCATTTTTAATTTTCTCTCTCCCACTCATTCTCCTTCTCACAAGCTCTCTCTCTCACTCATGCCACACACACACATGCACTCATAAACAAACAAGCAATCTTTCTCTCTGTCTTTTATTCTCTTGTGTGTCCATATCCGTTAGCGTGAGACCACCTCCACTGGGATGTTCTGAAACAACACACAGCCTGAAGGGAAGCACAAACAACATCAACAAAAACAAACAAAAAAACATAATAATAATAATAATAATAATAATAATAATAATAATAATAATAATAACAACAGAGGTCTTAGTTGCTGGTAGTGTCAGTACCAACGAGAATATTGTTACTTTTTGTAATGTACTATAGGATGGAGAAAGAATACAAGGCTTTTCTCAGAGCTTTTTTCCTGCTTTTGTTTGAAATTACTTATAATTATAGGAATATTTTAATGCTGAATAAAGCAAAACTATGTATTTCAAATGGTACTTGATGTGAATAACCTTGTATTGTTTTCCCATCTGTACAATGAGTTATGGATTTTCAAAAACCTATTGTAGTGTTAGAACAGACAGGTTTAGTAAATTAGCTATGTGTTATTCGCAACAGAGCAGCACCAGATTGTTTTTTGTTTTTGTTTCCCAGGCCAAGATCATATTCACATTGTTAAGAAATAAAGGCTCGGACATTGCGACTTCATCCACACATAAGGTAAAATTATTTTTCCACACAAAGTTGTGGTGTTGGTGATTTGGGCATGGTGGAGCCAGCATTGCATATAAAGGGTATATAAATGCATAAAACTATATTTAGGCAGTCTACAGAAGGACAAGGTAAGGAACATACTAAACAACAAACCAAACCTGTACTACCCATTAATGATGGATGGACATGTCAAGAGAGACAGAAGAAAGAAATGGGGACCATATGTCTGATAATATCATAGATGATCTCCTCTCCAGAGATAATGGTAAGATTATACCATACTGTATGTAGATATATCCCATTGTTTACCTTGAATAAAGGTAAACCATCCTCAACACCTATGTATCAAAATGTGAAGTGTATCTATCAGTCTTGAAATAAAAGTCACAATCAATCTGCCAATTTATACTAATTCACAGCAGAGCAGCATTCCAGTTTATTTAAGCAGTCAGGTGATGTGACCTTGAACCAATATGCACAATAAATCCATTGACCCAACACACACCTGAACTTGACTGCATACTCCTCAACCTTTATGCTGCACCATAATCAACTGACACATTCATACCTGCTTACAGCACTGGGAAGTAAGTATTTACATGTAAAGTGTTTTGTAAGTGGATTGCAAGATTACTGATCATTTACAGTTACTAGTCAGTTGTTGATGAATACAAAGTGGTTACATTACTTTTGAGTGCAATACCACAAGGAGGTTGTCTGTTCCTTGTAAGCCAGACTCCATTCATGTGCTCAAATTTCAAACGTTTTTGATTGTTCTCTCGTTTCCATGTTGCCTTCTCTTGTTTGCACCACTTCTCTGTATAGCTATGAAACAAGGACACATTTCAGTGCTTTCAGTGTGTTGATGGTTGCAAAAATCAAGTTATAGTAAATAACTTTTATTGAAGGTAACCACTGTTGAAGTTTGTTGTGAGGATTTCACTACCAGGTTGAAATGTTTTTAGGACTTTAGGACTTTTGAGCTTCATTGCCCAGTTTTAAAACATGTGTATGCTACATTACTTTGATATCACATAATTTGAAGTTGCATTATATTACATTTGAACAGGGTAACTAGTAATATGTGACCTATTACACCACTTCCTGCTTGTTTGGCAATATGATAACATAGCACAATGGCCCATTTCCAACTGTTTCTTCAACTATTATATAAAAAAAACAATCAAGTGCAGGTTTGTTCTTTATTACATTCTTTGTGAAATTGCAGACTAATAGCAACACCTAGCATGTCATTGGTTAAATCTGTACCAGCCAAACACAACAGCCTTATCTATTTTGGAGGATTATGTGCATTTTACCAACCTGCCAGTTTACGATACAGAAAAAGCCAAAAGAAATAGAAACCTCTTAAATACATTCTAAATATCCGATTGAAAAGGTAAAAATGTCCCCACAAAAACCATGGAGTTTGTGTGTGGAAAAACTGCTGGAGAGAGAAGAGAGTCATGCCCCAGAAAACATCAAAAAGATGAAGGAAGGGAGATGGAGATGAAGCAAAAAGAGAAAGTCAGATTCCAGGTGTATCCCAGCAGTTGTTTCAATTTAATTTCACATAGAAACTTTATTTCCTCAGGGCCTCAGTAAGACATTTGTAGTGATCTCCTGCTGCAGCACCACAAATGTCACATAATAAATACAATGCTTTGAATCATTTGGGCTACTCTTACTGTTTGGCCTTGTATCCCCCACAGTGTTGAAAAGGGAATTTATGCAAACTCACGCAGGCAGTGTTACAATTTTCTTATGTTTGTGTTGTCCCTTCCTCCCCCAAAGAGTTTAGGAAGTCTCAAGCTGTACTACATTTTCTGTAATTGTGTCCTGCAGCAGTAAGTGCCTGCTCAAATAGAGATAGATCCCTCAAGAGAAATGCTTTTAATCTCTGTAGGTATACGTCAGCAATGACTGAAACTCGTGTTGCTTTCTTTCTTCTTTAAAATCTGGTATTACTATCTATAATACCTTTTTTGGAAAATGGTGTCATGACATAGGAGTATGACATAAAAGCCAAATTATGACAGAAATACAGCATGTAGAACATTGCATTAAAAACACAATCATCAAACAAGAACATTGATATTGAATCTTCATATTGAAAAGTTTGGAAATCTTGAATTATGTTAATGACAATGCTTTTCAAAATCCTTGCTCTCTACAATATCTACACGTGAACAACAGCATGATTATCTTTGGGGTAAATTAGATCCCATTCAATGTTGATCATTCAAAAAGTAATTGACTTTTTTTCTTATTTCATGAGTTTTCCTAATTTGATGGGGACAACTAATTAAGCATAAAGTAATCATGAATATATGATTATTGTGCTGAACACATTTTGCACATATCAGTGTTATTCTGGGGTCAATTTCACCCCAAGCTATTTTAACTGTGTAAAATGTGTCTGTCTGTGTGGGTGACCTAACATTCTCACACTTGCAGGTGCAGAAGTCTACCTTGTTGAAATAAGGAGAGGGACCATATTTTTGCATTTTTGATGCTAACATGTCATGGGGCAGGGGGGAACAGTACTAAAAGACAAAAAACAAATATAAAGAAACAATATATGAAAAATAACTGCCACTGCTGGTGCTAAGCCCAGATAAGAAGAGAGGAAGGGTGAGTGAGACTTCATGGTGACTGATCACAAATAGGTGACAAAAAAGTAGATTAAAAAAAAAAAGTAAATAAACATGTTTATGAGAGTAAAGGTCATAGGGTCACCAACATCAATCAATTCTATGAGATACATGAATGTGACTCTAAAATTGCAAATTGCAAGTTTAATCTGATGGTGGTGCTACAGGAAAGGTCACGTCCCAACCAAAACCAATAGAGTTCATCATCTTTACATTAATTCTAATTTAAAAGTTTGGCCTGATGGTAACACTAGAGGAAAGGTCAAAAGAAAGGTTGAATCACTAATAAGTTTCATCATCAAGAATTTATTAAGGTATTCAACAAATAAGCAAAGTGCTTGACACAAAAAACTTGATCAACTTAACAATTTAATTTAAATCATTTTCTGGAGGAAAATACATCAAATTGACCCCAAACGTGAAATATGTTGGTAATATTTGAGGATAATAAAAGGGCTAATGTACAATATTTGCACTTGTGCTGCAAGTAAATTGTGAAGAACTGATTTGTTCATAATTCCTAGGACCTTAAAGGAGATCTATTATGACCAAGGTATCTATTATAACCAGGTATGCTGGTCATCTTCAGCTCTTCAACAAACATTATCATCACTGTGGCTGTTTCTGCTTGTATTATTTCTCCCTGCATAATGTTTTACTAATCCACTGAAAGAATAGCCCCAAATATCTCCATAATTTGTTGTTCTCACAGTTATTTGGTGCAAGTTTGTGAATAGTTTGCTTTTTTTTTTCATTTGAAACAGTAAACCAGGAAATGCTGGGTTTGCATTGGCAGCAACTCAACGTGACTCTGATATGGCTGCTGCTCAGTAGGTTTCTGGAAAGTTGGCCAATCAGTACAGAGTTGACTCATCTGGTTAGGGACCTCAAAGAGATGGGAGCTAAGGCTGAACTGAGAAGCTGCATAAAGGGTCAGTATAAAATGAATTAGGAACTTTTCGAACTGTGAATTACTAATCTGCTATTCTAGTGGAATTCCAGAATAAAATGTAGAGGAAAAAAATAACATGATCATGAACATCTTTGACCAAGTGACCAAAAATCAACTCGGCCAGAGGTTTGGAGACTTAAACTTTGATAATATATTAGCATCTTTGATTGCATAATAATAACTCCAAATGAGCAAACATGTAATACTGGAGGATATATCTAGTAAATATTGCACAGATTGCAATCCACAGATTGTGTTTAATTGTATAGTATCTACAAACATGCTTGTTATTTCTCGTCCTACAACAATTTCACCATTCTGGCTAAAGGATGGAGGAAGAAGGATGTGTAATTAGGGAGCTTGTGCTGTGGAAGTGAAGTAAGGCCAGACAAGTAATGGCTGAGACGTCTGTCAGGATGGAAATGTAAAGGAGAAAACCATTCCAGACAGCTGACACTTTATGATAAAGGACAGGGTGCGGTGAGCCAAAAGCAACAACCTGCTTTCTCCCTCAAGCTGGCTTTGTCATTTCTGTTTTGTAGAAATTGAGCGAGAAATCCAGGGTTTGGAAAAGAAAGACAAAAACAAAAAATCTCATCACTAACATTTACTTAGCTACAACTACAGAATCCACAAATACAATAACCCCACCCCAATGTTTTCCTCTCACGAAAAGTTTCTCATTGTTTTCTTTTGTCACAGCATGACCTATAGTTCATTAGAGTGTCATGTGAGGCTCTAATTTGTACAACTTCACCCTGCTCTTTTTCAGGCACTTTTTTTCAATGATCAATCCTTACGTTGTTTTTTTGTTTTTTTTACTTATATTTTTCTTTATATGTTTCTTTTGGATGATTTTCTTTTGTTTGAAATTGTAATTGTATAATAAATACAAACATAACATAACAAAAGTATTTGCTTTATGTTAAAATATAGCTGAATACTTGTGTAGGTGTGCAATGGAAGTTTAGTGGATTAACAATCCCAGGAAACAGCAGGGAATGTAACATCAGGGGGAGAGGTTTATTGGTATAGCAGAAGGTTTCCATATGATGTTTTTTGCATTTGGCAAAGCCTTAAGTCGGTCAAGGTCCCAATACTCAGCTGTAAAAATCCCTTTATCAGTCCAAAGAAGTTACAGTTTTCTATTAGAACATGATGTTAATGTTTGAATTTATTGTAGGTGCCACAAAGTAACATCAAGACAATGACCTGAAGTCAAACCAGCTGAGAAGGTGTTTGACTTGCTGAAGATCAGACAGCCCCCAAAACAAGCAAGCACTCAAAAATAGCTCCCCAATAATCTTTTTCAGCAGGGATTATGCTGAGTCTTCAGTTTTAACAAAAAAAGTCTCATTCTTTTTACTTAGATGAACACATTAGAGGACTTTTCTTAGGATGGCAACATAATTTTCTGCAAAGATCTGCCCTTACACTGCCTCTTTTGGACTCTCACTAATACTAGTAATACTCCATCACAAGGGCAACAAGTACTAGACAGTGAGGCACAATGAGTAATGAAGGTCATTCTGTTGCCATCATAGGAAAAATGTGGTTACATGACACTCTTTGTAGATATGTGTTTGTGTGTGTGGCAGGGGTGGTGATCCCATTTGCTCAACACTAAGCTCCTGTGAGCTACTCGAAAGTTCTAGTGACAATGACTATGTACAATTCAAAATTTTAGCAACAGTTCATGATTTGGCAGTGACCCTGTGACACTGTTAAAAATATAACAGCACCATGAAACACCATAACATATTCCTAAAATAAGGTATTGCTTTATTTGTCCTACAATGGGAGCATTTGCTATATCTCCACTTTAAGCCTGACAAAGCATATAGGGATGTTTCTTCAATTGTTTAATTACCTTCTGAAGGGGATGAGTGTAAAAAGTAACTACAGTTCCATTACAGTTGTCCCATATCACAGGCTGATATGTATGCAAACACTCTCAAAATGGCAAAAAATGATTTCGAATAATGGGAAACTTACTTATTTTGGACAAATGAATCTGTTTTTTTTTGTTTTTTTTCTAATTTTAAGTACTGATAGAAAAAAAATTCTTGTTAGTGGATAAAAGTCAAGCTTGCTTTTAGAACATATCTTCCTTTTTATAGACAATAATTTGCTTATTTTGAGTTCAAACGATCTAGAAATAAGTTTGCAGTTTGTGCAACATTGGAGCAACCAGGTGGTCTCCAATACATATTTTTGATTTAAAAACAATATTTTCTCAAATCAAGATAACAGTAAGCAATGTCTTAATTTTAGAGATGTAGGTGGCAAGAATTTCATGCTAACTTTGGGAATTCTAACCAAGAAAAAAATGCTTATCTCATTGGCAGATTTTTTTTTTTTTGGCTTGAAATGCATGATTTTAACCTCATTTTAGAGATTATTTTTCTTTTTTGAAGGCATTTTTTGCCTCAGTCGGCACAGGTTATGTCATAGCAATATTTCCTTTTAAATCAGAGGTACAAAACCAACACACACTATTCCACTTGAATACTTTATGCCTTGTAAAGATCAAATGTATGTTTTATTGAGAGATATGCATTACATCAAATCAAACATAAAGTAGCTTGGGGCTCAGTGTGTGTTCTTCTTGGACCGACACCTGTCAAAAGTGTTAGAAGGTGAGCAGCCACCTGTTATTTGACTTGGTGTTCAATATTTCACAACAAATTGCAGTTCTGGCATTTGATAAGTTGAGTTTTTGATGCTCAATATCTCAAAGCAGCACACCACCAAAATATAAAGATACACTTTAAAGTTCAAAAACGGTTTAAAAGGTAGCAAAAAAGAAGAAAAACATCAATGTCACGTTTGGTTGCCAGTCATTGAGTCCCTGTAGACGAATGAGAAATGCTTCTCTTCCTATGACTCACATCATAAACAATGCCAGTAAAAGGGGCAAAAATCTTTCAGCTGGAGGCACCATGCTACAGTTTATGAACTTGGGCTTTAGGATTTGACGTCTTTTGTCTGTTCCCATCTCCTCCTCAACTGCTGAGTTTAGTCTGTCCCAGGTGTCGCTTCATGTCTCCACNGTGTGTGTGTGTGTGTGTGTGTGTGTGTGTGTGTGTGTGTGTGTGTGTGTGTGTGTGTGTTTCTGAATGTAGTGATTCACTCCTCTCCCAGACTCACTAGTGATAATGACTTAGTTTTAGAACAGCGCAGGTTGGCAATGACGCAGGTTGCCATGGCAGCTGCATCCAACGGGCAACGGAAGTCGACCATGTCACGCTGCAGACCTTCTGATAACTACACACATACACATTTTCTGTCTACAGCTCTCACACACTTATTTTTTTCTCTCGCTTTCTCTCATACACACAGTTTTATTACCAACCCTTTCTGTGCGCCTCAAGCAACTACATATTACTATTTTCAAAGGTAGTGCAAAGCCAGGCAACACTCCCCTTTCAAACATATTCACTTCACAAAAAACTAAAATGTACTCAGCACATCACTAAGATTCAACAGCTATCTTGTCATTGAAGTATCAGCCTCCACTCATTTGTTCATTCACATGTATGACAGATTCTAACATAACAATGAAAGATGCATCTCACTAATGTAATCCCGCTTATTAAAAACTGACTGACTCAGGGACAAACTATAGATTTAACAGTAGTTCCTTTTTATGCTGTCACTCATTTCGTCATTAAAAACTACTGTTTTTTTTTTTTAATTGTATTTCAGTGTAAATTCTATAAAATCCATTTGTGCTATGAAAAACCACACTGAAACATCCCATTTCACTTTTTCAAGCTCATGGATGCTGAACTTACACACACACATTTTTCTTTATCATTTTATCGTCTGTCTGCTTAATCAGTATGTTCCCTGGAAATCCATTTGTGTTTCAGCATGTCAGTTTCATACTACGTCTTGCTTGGTTGTGAGTATTTTTTGTCAATTGTCAGCTAAACAATGATGAACAGCTCAGCAGAACCGCAGGTCCTAGCACTGTGCCTTTGATCAGAACTAAAACAAAAACATAAATGTAACTGCCTGATTTTGCTCCGAAACTCCAAGTAGCATATGTAATATTATGCATGAGGAAAAACAAAAAAATACTCTTTTACACAAACTCACAGACACAAGCTTACAGCCAGAAGGATTTCTTTCTTTTCATATAGTCTCTCTGTCTGTAGCATTCATTTCTTTACTCTTTTGCTCCATCTTTCAAGAGAGAAAAAAAAAACTATCACAAAAATCATGTGCCTACAGTGTCCTCCAAATCCACTCCAANAGAGAGAGAGAGAGAGAGAGAGAGAGAGAGAGAGAGAGAGAGAGAGAGAGAGAGAGAGAGAGAGAGAGAAAGACCCATTTATCAAGCTTTACATTATATGTCACTCGTGTAGTTGATGCTCAGAAATAAAATGGACAGAAATTACAATATGACAAATATGCGCATGAGCATTTTTATTTTATTTTTTTTTACAAACTCTCTGTGCTCTTTGTTTTTTTAAATAATAATCATCTTCAAATGTGTACCTTCAAAATTTGACATATTTTTAGCTAAGCATTTCCTCATCTTTTTGAATTTGTTTTGTTTGTTTAATGGAATGGTGTGTAAGAAATGTGCAGTAAGTAATCATAAAATCATTCAATATGTCAACAGAGACTAAGGAATCATGTTAATTTGAAATACTAATCTAACTGACAACAATAGTACAGCCAGGATATTTGCATGTAAAAATGTCATTTGCAGCCCATAAATCATGTCTATGTTTTGGTTATGTGTTTTTGACCTGTTGTGCCCATAGACTGTAGGTTGTGTCACCCACTGCTTTCTCCTAATCAAACTGTCAGTGGCTTTTTGGCCTCCAGGTTGCCAGTTAAGCTACTACTGAGCTGCAGCTACAGCTGGGAGATAACAGCCATCTCCAATTAAGACTGCGATAAAACAGACAACTATTAGTTATTACAGGAGAAATAAGTGGCTTGTCACTCTGCCATCTGATACACTGCCTCCTGTCATGATTATATAGTATGTAGTATAGTTAGCGATTCCTAAGACGAGTCTGGCTGCGTCATGTTGTCTGTCTCTGGTCATCATGTGTCAGAAAATGGAGAAGAAAACTTCGGCTGAAAACTCAGAGCTGCTCATGTTGTTCATTCTACAGTAATGTGTCTCATGTGGCTTGTCTACAGTGTCAGGACACACACAGACGTAGCGTCGGAGCGGTGAGTGAAATAACCGAAATAAGAAGCTACAGGCACGTGACCACATAAGAGATATTTTACTATGTACTGCTGCTTCAGGTAATGCAAATTAACCTGTTTTATAGAGGCGCCATCATCTTTAATTTAAGATTGAATGTGTGAGTGAGCAGGGCTGAGTAACGGAAACAACATGCTGCAATTTTTTTGAATTTGGCTACAGCAACAGTTTTGGCGACAATCCTACAGACTGCTAGCCTGGTCTTACCATACCCTCGTACTAGCGTAGAGAAATGATAATTGAGCGGAAGCGTACAGATGGCTAAGGCCAGGCTAACAGACTGCTACTTTAAACAATATTGTGTGGAAATAGGTTTGTTTTTCTGTGACTGTCAAGTCTGTACTGCTTCTTGTTTGATTGTATTTAAAAAAGAATGGGGCTCCTCAGCAAAATCATAGCTTGGCATTGGACCATAAATTGGACTTTAAAGGGCATCTCCACTCATAATCAGTGTTTGCCTC
>JANJYP010002899.1:0-14453 GCA_024605115.1 Rastrelliger brachysoma | reverse complement strand
TCTACAATGTGTTGATAAGGTCGTTTCTGATATGAAAGGTCATCAATCTCTACTGATCTGTAGACTAAAGCTCAGCGGCCCATGGGAAAGGGTTTTCTAAAAGCACAGCTTGGCTCAGTTGTTGCAGCTCATCAGTTTTTTTGTGTAAGGTTCGTGACATTCTTTGTGTGGTTTGCAATTTTGGTTCTGAGCTTCCTCTGGGGATAGGTTACATCAACACAGTTAGTACCGATCTAAAGATGCTTGGCTCTGTGGGTGTGTTTTTGTGAGTTTGTCAGGGGTTGCAGCATGGGTAGCTTTAACCGTGGCAGAGCAGTTGACCTTATGGCACATACATTAGAGCGGCAGTCTGTTGAGGGACTGCAAGGTTACAGTATGTGCTCAACACCCCTGACTGGAGCATTTTGTGCTTGGAGTGCACGTTCGCCACTTCCCATGTGCCTGTGTTAATGCTGACATGCACACACACCAATACACACACACACACACGTCGCAGACGTTTTTAAGTAGGTCATATAGCAATAGGAGGGGGATCGTTAGCAGAGGGACAGGGGGTAGAAGGGGATGAAGGGGTGGGGGAACTCGTACACACATGCCTCCCTAAAGATGTTGCCTCTCTCACCCGCCATGGAGAGTGAGAGCTTGCCCGCCAGTCATGCGGAAAACTGAATCGGCCATGGCAAGAGGGGAGTTAAAAGTGTTTCTGCAAATGCATGTATGAGTGATTTCTCTTCTGCACTCTTTGAGTGTAAGCATCAATTGTGTTAGTGTTTTTTAGGTCATGCGAGCCTGTTTGTCTGTGATTTTTTTTGTTATTAAAAGTATACGCTGAGACCTCCTACAGGAGCCAGGGAAAAGTCTTTTCTAACAGTTTATTTCCACTTCACGTACTGTAACTTCTGTCTTTGATGGAACACATTATGATAAAATCTTGTCTGTATGATTTTCCTCATCTATCCTTCAAATGTCCTAAAACAGAAACTAATTCAAGATATTTTGGCAGTGTGTGACAAATGACATTTTTTTTCTCAGTTCCCCATGAACCATTTGCTACAAACATTAACACACACACATAAAATTGTTATACTTTTGAAATGACTACATGACTGTTGACTTAATTCATATTTTTGTGTTCCTTTTCTGCAGAGCTAAGTCAAAAAATGGAGGCCGTTCTCTGAGAGAAAAGCTGGATAAAATTGGGCTCAACCTGCCTGCAGGAAGAAGGAAGGCAGCCAATGTCACTCTACTTACCTCACTTGTAGAAGGTATGACATGTCACTCAGCAGTACGTAACACCTTCTCTGGTGTAATTACTGTTTGCACCAACTGGAATGTCATTCTAATAATGTGAGAACAGGGGAACGTCAAACTTTCAATATTCTATGTGTTTTAAATTCTGCACAGTTTATTAAGCCATTCTCCAAACACCAGTCATTGTTCAAATACTTACTGTAATGATAGATCGACAATATGACTGCAAAGTTTTCTTCTTTGACAGCATGTCAGGTGCACATTAGTTGCCAAGGTGACTCTGTCTATTTATACAAAATTCAAGTGACTAAGCTGGTTTTTAAATGCTGGTTGTGTTCACTCTTTGGTCAACAAAGACGACTGGACATAAAACTCTTTTGAACTTTATGAACTTTGAAGTTTGTGACATTCTGAGGTTAGCAAGCATTTGCAAAAACTTGAGCAACTCAAGAACATTTCTTCTTCTCAGATATCCTCCTCCTTTTGACTTCTGCATCATGATAAGTGGCCACAAAGTGACCATATGTAATTTTAGGATCTGAGCTTTCTTTTCAGTTTGCGCTGATAGAGAGTTATAATGACAATATGACAATGTCAGCTTACATCGCCAATGCCTTAAATATTACAATAACGTCATCCGTCAAACCTTAGCCAGGCAGGCAGTGATGCTTCACCTTGATCACAGTATCACTTTAATCACATCTACTTGCCGCAGGCTAAGGTAGAATATTTTTTGCTCTCTTGCTCCCTGCACGCCTAATTTTTATAAATGGGCTGATGATTCTGTGTAGGAGAATGACTGGAGGCTTGTGTTATTTAGAGACCTTCAAAGCTGAATTAAGCCTTGTTATCTTGTGTACGGCTAGCCAGGAGGGCCAGCTGACCTTAAAGCTTGTGCTTCTGAATAGCTGCCTGCGTCCTCAAGTGATGTGCGTGTCTATCAATAAGTGGTTTTGTTGGAGCTGAGGGCACTCTCTGCTAGCATTTATCAGCATAAGCCCATTATGACCATGCAAGTTAAACCACCCTCAAGACGGAAATATATTCATCTCATAGCTCTTCCTCCCCCAAGCTAGAAAACCGAACACAGCTGATTATTCTGTAGTTCAACTGCTTCATTTCACGAGCTTTGATACTTATGTGTATCAGGACTGACACAGAGCTGCTGCTTTAAAGCTGTAAATCGATAAATCATTCAAGCTAGCCAGCTGGCTGCTCCATCTTTGCCAAGTGTGTCAAAGAAATGCTGAGATGATGTGTGTGGAAATTAAAGCAATCTTTGTATATTAATTACTACACAGCCAGTAAGTCTTTAAGCCCAAGAGCTACATGTCAGCCTCTGTGTTGATTTAAGTATTATTCTCCATTTTATAGATAAATTGAGTCTTTTTTTCTTACAACATTTATTTTATTCTTCTTTTCTCAGGTGAAGCAGTTCATTTAGCGAGAGACTTCGGCTACGTGTGTGAGACAGAGTTCCCTGCAAAGGCAATTGCTGAATACCTGGGCAGGCCGCACATGGAACGCAATGAGGTTAACTCTCGCAAGAACATGCTCCTTGCTGCCAAGTAAGTGTCTTGACTGGATAGTTGCTCTTTATGTGCATAGAGAGATACTTCTAGCAAAGCACCACATATGTTGAGCTTTTGTAATTGCTCACTTCAGTTTTATTGTATTCATTGTTTACTGGAAAATTTTACAGTTTAGTTTTCTGTACTCTCATCAATTGAATGTATCCCTTGATGATAATGAATTAGTAGATTAATCATTCTTGTTTTCTACCTTCAGACAAATCTGCAAGGAGTTCACTGACCTGCTTACTCAGGATCGCTCACCTCTGGGAAACTCTCGGCCAGCGCCCATCCTGGAGCCTGGAATCCAAGGCTGCCTGACCCACTTCAGCCTCATCAGTCACGGCTTTGGCTCTCCAGCCATCTGTGCCGCCATGACTTCACTTCAGAACTACCTGAATGAAGCACTCAAACAAGTGGACAAGATGTACCTGAGCTCTGGTAGTGACACCCAGGGTTCCTCAGACAGTGGGAGCAAATCTACCGACAAAATGGACAAGCACAGGAAATGAGAGCTTGACAGAAAATCCTTATGAACTTGAGAACCCCCCAAGTCCCTTTATTGTGCCGCTCTGTCTGCCCTTTTTGGACTTTTTTAAGATCAATATTTAGTATTGACATTTTGAGAGCTGAATTTGTGTGTCTGTGTGTGCTTGCACTGTTGAATTTATATTATATTTTTGAGGAATTGAGGATTTCTAAGAACTTATCGGCCTGCAATGACACATATGGTGAACGCCTGTGAAATGGTCCTGATGGGAGGCCACCCTGTGAGGACATATTATACACCATAGCTTAATAACCACCATGCAGTTCCATACAGTTGCCAATTTTATGATACTACAACCATGGGACCTGCACTCTGTTGGCAAGAAGAGGAAAAGAACAAAGTGCATACTGTTTTTTCTCCCTTGAGGACATCATTTCAAGATGAGTTGGTGTGGCTGTGAATTCTTCTCAGCTTTCCCCCCTCCTGCTCTGTCTGGAGGCAAATCCACTGATTTCCTGTGTCTCAATGGACTTGCAAAGGACAATTTTTATATGAGAAAGAGAGAGAAGAAAATCCACTTCCTTTTCTTTTTTGTGCTTGATTTGTACAACCACTTCAAAATGGCTCCAGTGTTATTGTGCTTTGTTCATGAGAGTCTTATGTAGGCCTAAATGAGAAAAGACAATTTTTGGATTGTCAGTCTGTGTTCAGTCAAAAACCAGAGACTTTAAAGTTCGTATAATAGAAGCCTCTTCAGTGTCCGTGTGGATTACAGGAATAGCAATGCTTCCATTGTTACTCTATCTTTTAAACCTTGCTGCAAGAACACGTTATTTTTGTGACCACCTTAGGTATTCATTCATTCAGTAGTATTTAAAAAACCCATTTTGACATCAACCTATCAACAAGTTCAGTCCTGCCAGAGTGTATGCATGTTGTGAGAATGTGTGTAAATGTACATATTCCTTTCTCTGAAAATGTTTTTAATTAGACATTAAATTCCAAACATAGGATTTTATCCAGTGTCTTGTCCTGGATGTAAATATTTTCTAATTTATGTTGTAATTTAATGGGCTTGTGTAAATAATGGTATCACTCTGGTGTATGGTTTCACTTTTTATGATGATGTGTTAAACTTTTATAAATGGGTTAGTTTTTTATCAAGTAGAGGTTAGGAAGTGGGCATGATGTGCTTTTTTGAAATTATGTAAAACAAAAAAACTGTTTTAAAGTTTCAGGAAAAATAAAAATAAAATTGAAGACTCCAGCCTGATCCAGTGACTTAGTGATGTTGNACACACACACACACACACACACACACACACACACACACACACACACACACACACACACACACACACACACACACACATTTTTGTTAATGGATACCACTATTGTTTTGTAACCTCCTTTTCAGCAGTATTTCACAGATGATGGTTAAGTCATGTGTTGGAAGATTTTCCTATTAATAAACAGCAAAGAAAAATCCCCAAACTAATAGGAACAGAAGCCATCATTATCTGCTCTCACTTAGCTTCACAAATAGGCTGTTTGGCTCAGTGAAGGCAGAGACCTCAAAAGTACATCATGTGATGAACAAAGATGCACAGCTGAGAGCAGACAAATGGCTTGTTTATGTTTAAACTTAGAAAACTAGTGACACATACTGAAAAAATTGTACTAAAAACCCATCGCTTAGCACGCTGTCTCCAAATCTCTCTGTAGTTTGTCTTCTGCTCACAGATATTCCCTTTTTCTTTTCCATTTCCTGAGTTTGGAGCAGGTGTGCTCTGTCGTGAAGTTTCGGCCTGCCTTTTGTTTCAAGGTTTATTTCAATCTGTGCTGCAAGTTTCACTATGCAGAGGACAATTCCTTTGATGTCTGTGAAAAAAAAAAGAAGTGATGCAAAACTGCAGATGGTTTTTACATGTGGCACTAGGTTGCTTAATCATCAATTGTTCAGCCAGTCCCTGCTGATTCATGTGGTGTGTCTGTTTATGTGTTCCAGAGAAGCTTATTGCGAAGTGCTCGAGCCATAGTAACACCAGTCCAGTCAGTACTGTGTAGAATACATTTCTGCTGTATCATTGGACACATACCTGGATTTATGTGGGCAATGACTACAGCACGAAATATATTTAAAAGCCACAATAACATATTGCATGCACAGTTCTCTCTATGGCATGTCATACACATGCTGCATTAATCATATCACACTATGGACTGTACTTATACACTATAAAGGTTAGTAGGTGAAACCGTTTCACAAAGGCTATACTACATATTAGTGAGGCATCAGCAGCAGCAGCAGCAGTGTGCCATACCTAGCAGTTAAACAAGTATCAGCCTCTCCCCTCAGAACCTGTTTAACCAGACCTGTCAACTTAGTGGCTCACTGCCCTCTCAGCGGTTGACTTTAACTGCCTTCAGTTACTGGTGTTAGCTTGTACGCTTTGCCCTGAGAGAGCAGGAGGAGGAGGAGGAGGAGGAGGAGGTGGTAGCAAAGTAGAAGGAGGTATTGGGGAAGGTTGGTGGAGGGAGAACAAGTAGGAGGATTTCCAGTGTCTTTGATGACCAGTTAAACACGGTTACGACACCACCTCCCTGTGTCTGAGGCTTTGATTGGAAGTTATACACTCTGTTGCTTCTCTCTCTTTTTCTGTTCTTTCTTTCATGTTGTCACCCTGTCAACATGTCACATCATTTTGTTTTGGCAGCCGTGAGCTATTAAACACACACATCCCATTCGTTTTCCTCACCTTTGTTGTCATTGGAGGAAATATCTTCTGAGCAAGTTTATTAGGTAAGAGTCTGTCAGTGGAGTATTTGGAGTGTCCACTCTAAAGGTGTTCAAAACAGACTTTCATTTTATGAGCAAACTTTAATAAAAATGAGTCATGGGAAATCATGTATGGAAGTAAAATTACAAATTCGGAGGGAGTGACAACACGAATACCTATGATGATTAAACAGCCATAACCTACCACAAGAAAATGATCATGTTTTCAATCAAACCGCAGTGCACCTGCTTAAAATATCTCATTCCTTATCATTTGTTTTCCAAAACATAGGCAACATAGTAACTGGTCAAACATTTCCCTCTCAACTATGAGACATTATGAGTGATTCACCTCTGACACACCTAATAAAGCTGGGAAACGGAGGCGAGCATAGACTTGCTGAGCTTACCTGTTGTTACCTTCACGTTTTCTTCTTTTATGAAAAAAAAAAGAAACTCATATACTTCTTTTATTTTCAGAGATTATATCTGACGTGCTAATATAATCTTTTGATCTCATTAGGATGCCCAGGGCTAAATGTCAAGATTCACTGAACTGTAGCTGTATTTCATGCCAGTCCTGACTGAATGACCTTTTCTATGTAGGTCACAGCAAGTCACATGATAAAACTGTCAAGAAGAAGGAAAAATGCGCCAAAAAGGAAAACCACAATACTATATTTTTTCAAATGTATCTTTCCTTACAGTAACAAAATGGCAGCACTTTGGCATGGCTGTAGTTTCTTATCAGCTCATCAAGACTGACAAATCAAGAGGGAGTGGCATCAAGACAGAAGATTTGTATGACTTTTGTATAGTAATATCAAAATATTTTATATATCTTTTGACTCCATTTTACCCAACATTTTCGCAGATAATTCGCACTTTACTCTCACCCCTTCCATTTAGTCCCACCACTTCCCTTCAACAACCGCCTTTTAAATCTGTTGTACATTAAGGCTCATTTGCAGTCAGACTAATCGCTTGCTTGCAGTTCCCGACCACTGAAACCACTTTATGAGTTAGACCGTAGTCTTAACATCCCATGTCACAAGCGACAAGTCATACCGACGATAGTTAGATTCTCACGTGTAAATCAGGAGTCGAAGTCAAGTCATTCCCAGCTTAAATAATACAGCAGAAGCAGATGAAACCTTGGATTTAAAATATGTCATCCATATTCACAAAAAAATAAGAGAAGCATTTAAATCTTCACATGACGAAAGTTGAAATTTTGGTGCCTCTCTGAGATAAGGTCAAGTAACGGAGAGATAAATGATGAATGAATTAAATTAGTGTAGATGAAGAGATGACAGCTACTTAATTGGTGCAAACAAATCTTCAGTTCAAGTATGGACTGCGGTTTCATGAATGGAAGAAAAAGTACTACAACATCCTGCTGTTAAATTGACTTAGATAATGCCCATGAAGAAGTAAAAATACTTGTGTGAAGAATTGCTTTAACTCTTCTAATGAAAAGCAGTTTCAGAGAAGGAGATCAGAGGGAAAATTAGTCATTTCAAACCCCAGATGAAACTACATTTGGCATTAACTTTCTTGCTCATCTCCACCTAAATGAATCATTGACTGTTCCCCCATGACAGGTTAAAAACATATGTATGGTCACTACATGTGTACTAGAGGAGACATTTAGCATCTTCTCCAGGCAAACAGCTGCAATTTACTGCACAACAAGGAGTTCGATGCAGGCGAACTGACCATGGAAAAAGAGAAAGGTACAATAAAACAAACAGCTTAAAAATACTTTACAAGACAGCAAGTGATATGTTTATTTCCTAGGGCCACTTTCATTGTTTTATAAAACTTCCAGTGTTTGCTTGCTGTTTTGAGAAACTTTTGAATCGTGTCTGTCCTCTCCCTATGACTCGCAAGTTGTCTGGCAAACCAACACACCTGGAGTTACAAGTGAGTACACTCTTCTGGTATTTGCACTGTACTCTTTAGTAGTCAGTAAACACACCTTCTATCTGGTGAGAATGCCAGCATCTCGTATGCTCATTGTGAAATGTTTGTTGCATCCTGAAAACCATTTTGTGATCCTGCTTCAATTTCCAAAGTGGTTGCCACATTTGTTTATAAGAAAGATTTTTTGGAAATGAGAAAAGAGGTTCAAATAAAATTAAATGACAAATCCTCCTGAACACACCGACAAGCTAATCATAGATTCAGTGACAGTATTTAAAACAGACCTTTCTCTGATGAAGACAAGATGAGTTTGCACTAATAAAGTTAAATAAAACATAACTGTTTCATTTATACAATCAGTGGAATAATTTAATCACATTAAAAGATCAACACCGATCAGAGCCGCAAGTCTTTGCATTTCTGAGTGTGTTTGTGTGCTGAGAGTTGGGGGTGGGGGTAGCTGTGAGGCTAACGCAGTTCAATAATGAGAGCATTAAGCAACTATGGTGGGGGGTGAGTTGAGTGTGCGTGCGTGTATGTATGTGTGTGGGGAGGTGGGGATGGGGGGCGTGGAGATGAGGGTGGAGGGGGGGCTGGGTGGGTTCACAGCCTAATCCCTGAGGAAAATGTGGAAGAAATTAATCTAAATTACAAGGATGAGGCTAGTCTGGAGTCTGGGTCTGGAAGGGCTACAGAGGGAAGGGAAGGAGGGAGAGGGGGGACGGGTGGAAACAGCCATTACTCCTGTTCTTTTCTGTATTTTGGTTGCTGTTTTTGTTTTTGTTTTTTTCTTTTTTTTCTTTTTTCCTCATCCTGTGGGAATGAGGTGGCCTGTCTTCCTTCCTCTTTGGCTTGCCACCCAGACACCCCTCCTTTACTTGCTCACGCACAGGCCTCTTACCAATTAGTCGGCAGTGAAGTCTCTGCCGGTGTGGACAGGACTGTAGGGACCCCTCAATCCCCACTCTCCTCCCCGTGCTCTCTTCTCACAGACAACAGATGTCTTGGTTTCTCAGGGAACATGCGTCTCTTTGCTGGCCTCTTGCAGCCTCTGCTAGAAAATAAATCTCTGTCCCGTCCTCTCCAAACCGGCCACATCCCAGATCTCTTAGCTAACTGGAAGGGGATTCGTTGTTGAATAGATATTCTCCAACACCCACATGCGAACTGATTTGCTCATAAACGCACTCCACCACCACCAGTAACAGCCTCTTCACTTTTTCTTATTTAGCCTGACACAAAAACAGATAAATTACACAGGATGGTTGCCGCCGCTGATCTATCTAATGAAAAGCATCTGCCGTCTCTCCCTGCTAACCAACAAGTAAGTCTTGTTCACCTAGGCCTGAGCGCAGTAATGGGAACAAGCTGTTTGGTCAACAAACAGGCCTGTAAACACACATACAGTTCTTAACACACAGTACACTTTACTGGTTTACCAGAGTCAAGACTCATTAACATAGTAGGTTGAACAACAAAAGATATGTGGTGTCATCGGTCATTCAGGTGTTTCTTTCTCAAAGGCTTTAGTGCAAATAACAGCTATTAAAGTCAATCATGGATCAATACTAAATGGGTGAATCTCAAAAAGTAACATTTGTTGCTCATTGTTGTCACTGTTAATGGGATTATGGATTAGTAGGGATTATTGATCTGTCTGTGTCTCACTGTCCATCATTTCTTCAACTCATCATTAGTCCACACATGGTTGATTCCCAGACTCAGTAACTGGAGTGGCAGTGGCTAAAGTAGAGTCCCATTGGTGAAGCATAAAAGAGAATTTCTCGGAAACCCCCTGCTGCCATTATGGCACTGTATTGTTATGTTCATATGGAGAAAATGCTAAAAGAAGGAAATTAATTCAGCATGATTTTTTGTTGGAGTCACTCTGTTCTGGAGAACATATCAATGTATAACATGTCATTATGCACAGATTATTCTGTAATTAATACATTTTCATTCATTACTTTTAGGTCTAAAAACAAGAATAACAATAATAATGTGAATAACAAAGATGCTAATCCACCAAGATCCATGTTCATATCCAGAACATATCTTGCTGTTTGAAGAATGTAGTCAGTGGATGACAGAACAACAACAACAACAACAAGGGGTCAGACTAGCAGTCAATATGTTTGTTTCTCTCCTCTCCCTTTATTATCTTCCTAGTAAGAGTGTCGTGCTTATTGTAAACAACAAGACATTTACTTGAAAAGCACAGCAACAATCACAAGACACATTTAGTCATGCTACAGTTACTGATTTTGTCACTTGCCCATAAACATCATATCCTTCAAAGTATTCATAGTGCACAACCACCTACTAGTATTATAAGGCTTTACTGAAACCTTGAAATTGTACACAATGACTTTATTTTGGAACCAACAATCTACAGACACGCTGCTTTTGTGGATATGAATTTTCGCATTGTTGAAAGACATGATCCAATTGTTGTCTGGATGACAATGTTTGTTGTTTACAACCCAGTCTCACACAAAACATTTTCAACCATCTCTCCACAACTTGCCAAACCTTCTCTACCTCTGTGTTTGTTAGAATTTACTAACTAATCTAACATGGCATGACTTACTGTATCACCTTGCGTTTAACTTGAATTATTTTAACATTAGTTGGTTATAACCGGCAGTTGGTATGTACTGTATAGATATTTTTATTATACTCCACTCTTGCAACATTGACAAATATAGCATAATAAAATTTAATAGAATAATTGTTTCTTTGTATCTTAAGGCATCTTAAAAGCAGTGGAAACTGTATATAAAGTTGGCTGTTGTATGCATCTGGCAAACAAGAGGCCACATGGTCCATATAAGTCCAATATTCATTTTCCTTAAAGGTTTGTTTTGGTCTTCACCAACGCACGATAGAAATATCTGTTCATCAGTTCAGAGTGAAGATTGTGAGAGTGATTTTAACAGTATAATTGCAAGGTATAAACAAAAAATTGNACACACACACACACACACACACACACACACACACACACACACACACACACACACTTCTAGAGCTTCTAGAGCTTCAGAAAATTAAAACCACACAAATAAGTGACAAGTCAAACAAAAACAAGCTTTTAAACAAGTAAATATATTTGCAGAAAAATATAACAGAATATCCAATGGTGATATTAAATTGGAATAGTTTTCATATGAAGGTTGTATAATATAAGGAGGTGCATCATCTCAGAATAAAGCATTTCCACATTTGGGCTAGTTCCACTTCTGAACATCACAGGGAAATCAAGTGTGGTGAAGCCATTGTTGCAATCTGGAGCAAGCTCATTAAGCCATTTGAAAACAATGAGGAACAGTTTAAAATCAATTCATAATTTAGAAGAAACTACTGCAGACATTTTAGTTTACAGATGATCTATCTTCACACATAACATCCCTGTATAACAACTCTGAAATCACACACACTGTCAAGAAGCAGCAGTGTACAATTCTTTGCTTTGGTCACTCTGTAATCTACAGCTCCCAGCAGTAACTCACATCTCGCTGTCTTCAGTGGGAGATGATGAGGGGAAACATTTAAAAGCTTGAGAATGAGAGTTGTTACAGCTAGGGAGATGGGATGTTGAGCATACACGTGCATGTGTTAGTGTGTTGTCCTCACTTCAGAGCAAGAATGCCCATGGGCAGGCACCAGCCTTTATGGTTCAGCTAAAGGTAATGCTCATTACTCCGGCCAACAGTCCCTAACCAGCTGTACTGCATGGTTTAAGCTCTGCCCTCAGGCACTTTGACTTTCCACTAATAAAGATAGCAGAGCAGAAGAGAAACATAGAGAAATGTGGCATTCTGCAAAGAAGGAGGGAGAGAATGAAGCAGGGAAAAAAATGAAATTGTGGATAAGAAATGCACAAAATTAAAGATAGAAGATGCATGCAGAACTTCAGTTTTATTTATTTTTCGTGCAATAGAAGCTGCTAGTACTTTTTAGTGAAAATTCCTTCAGACTTAGACACAAAAATCAACTATGTCTTTGGTAAGGTGTGTTTCAGAGATAGGAAATAGCCCAATGAAAAGATACATATCTGCCAAAGCAAGAGAAAATAGTAAACATGTGAAGCCAAAGCTGCTTTCAATGGATTTCTTTGACAGCAAATGCTTCCAGTATGGAGTGAATCATTGTAAAACCACATTCATTTCCTGCCTGTGTTTATCCAAAGAGGGATGAGATACAAAGCTGTCCAGACTTGTTTGCAGTGCGCAGGATAGTGTACAGAGAAGGAGATGCGCTCATCTCAGACAAGGAAAGGCCATACTTAAGCAACTTGTAGTAACACTTAAAGGAATAGTAGTTTGACAGCCCAATGGCTACTGGGTAAGACATTAATGGATGCAAAAAAGCTTCCCTCAATCCCAGTGTCATCTTGTTGAATTCACACTTTCATTTACAACTGAAGTGAAAAGAATGAAAAGAATATATAAATAAATAGTTGCTGTAATGGAATTTTGCTCTCCTAAATGTGGATGAATCACCCATGAATGATTTAATCAAAGAAACAGAGCTGTTTTCTCTGCTCCTCTCTCTCCTTCCTTCCCAGCAATTTATCCAGCCCATGTTTGGCATATGGCAGCCACAGACTTGCATGCCTCAATTATGTTGGATGCTATTGTGTTGGAGGGAGGGAGAGAAAGGGAGTGATGTTTACAGTACCTACTCGTGGCATCCGGCCACGGTGCTGTTTTTGCATAAAGAGGGAAGGTGGTGATGAAAGGTGTCAGTGTCCACTGTCTCCTTTTTAAACAACAGAGAGAGGGAGACACAGACAGAGAAAGGAAGAAAGTGAAACAGTCAAGTCATTTTCTTCTGTGGTTTTTGTTAAGAGACAGACGTTGTGAACGATGCAGAAAAAATGTAATGTTCTTTCATTAGGCGTATGCAACGTGAAATATAAACTATTAGACATCTAAAGTCAGGACACCAGCAGAGAAAATTTTTCTCATGTGATGTGGAGAAAGGTGGGATTAAACACATCACACACTTAATCAAATGAAATCAAAGACTATTACAAGGCACACATGCTGGATGAAAGGAGAGGAATATGATGTTTCCTGGATGTGGAAACAACATGAATGGAATTGATGTCTCCAGGCTGTACTTGTGTAAATTGTACAGTATGAGTGTGTGCTTAGCCAGGTAAACACACATTCAAATAAAGTCTCAATTGTTTGAGGTAGCTAAGCTTGTATTAACTGTTTGACCAGGATTAGAAATTGATAAATATGATCACAACAAACTCAAATGTTTATAAAAATGCCAAGTAATGTTTTTTATTGCTCTGTATAGTGGATTGTGTGTGAGAGGGAATGAGACAAAGAGAGAGAGAGAGAGAGAGAGAGAGANGAGAGAGAGAGAGAGAGAGAGAGAGAGAGAGAGAGAGAGAGAGAGAGAGCAAACATGCACCTGCCTATGCAGGATATAAAAAAGGGAAAGAAGCTAAATTAGCGTGACTGCCACTGACAACGGTTCTGCTGATGCAACTACTGCTGGATAAACTGGCATTTCCAAGGAGCAAAAAAAAAAAAAGAACATAAAGAGCACAAGGGAGATGGAGAGAGAGAGATCCCAGATGTCAGTGATATGAGGGCGATAAAGCTCATATCTCAGCATGTTTACACTACAGAACTGCTGCTGTATACTATCTGATTGTTTGGTGAGAAACAGAGGTGTCACACTTATCACAGCATTTTTTTAAACTCTTCCTAACATCAGTGTTCTTTAAAAATATATTGATCTCATACAACTTATACTGTCAAACTTGCCTGGATAAGGATAATATTTTTCATTGTAGAACTCATATTTGTATCAACAGGAAGTATATGAAAGCTGGGTGAGGCAAAAAGGATGTTCCTGACATATTTCATCATTCCTATTTGAGCAAGGACCTGTCATAATGTTGGTAAAAGTACTTTCATAAAGTATGAGTTCATAAAACACAGCCATCTGCACAATGTCAAGCTGGCAGGAGAGCACCTGTTTTGGGTGTGTGAGTGTGTTTGTGCATGTGTGTCTGAGACACTAGATATCTAGTAACATGTCTTTCATACAGTATACTGTTTTGCATCTAGAATAACAATATTTTTATACAATAGAGTTTTATTAGAACTACAACATTAATGAATTAATACAGAATAAAAATATTAATAATGCATTAAATTGTAGTAAAATACAAAGAAAAATGTGAACTCTTTTTATTATGAAACTAGATCTTTTTCACCTCATTGTGTGTGTGTCTTTGTCTTTATCTATGCACACATGAGTGAGTATGAATAAAACCCTGAGTGTACAATTACACAAGTGCATGGAAGTGTACAAGTTTGAATGTATGCATGCGTGAGTATGTGTGTGTGAGAGACTGTGTGTGCGTGTTTGTAGGTGTGTGTGTGTGTGTGTGTGTGTGTGTGTG
>JANJYP010002893.1:0-14099 GCA_024605115.1 Rastrelliger brachysoma | reverse complement strand
CTGTACCCGTTCATTTCCTCATTCTTCAATTTAACATTCTTTCCTTGTTTTCTTCCTCTCTCACTTATTAAAGAGAAAGAAGAAGCAGTTAATCCTGAAGAAAATACTTCCATATTAGATCGTTTTAAACTACTTGGTTTTGACTGTTCGTTTAAACTTGCCGTACCGTACTTTGGCTCATGTGCACTTTACTTGAAAAAAGGTAGTATTTCACAAAGGACCCCTGTCTCTAAATGAGCAAGAATCCATTTAAGTTGCAGAAAAGTCAGCACATTAAAGCTATTAAATTTCAAGAAACACCCTTTAAAGGGCTTTTTTTGACCAGCAGAGACAGGAAAGAAGATTAAAGCTTATTTCTAGCTCTATAGTTACTACTAGAGTCGCTTTACATCATTCATTGTTCAAAAAAGTCCTCATTTACCTTTTAAGCAGCTCTGTCTCAAACAAGCTGTCTCTTTGTGGCCCTGTTCTGATTGTTTGATTTCCATGTGATGTGTCAAAGTCAGCGTCTACCAATTTCATTCAGACTCACAAGCTTATTAAGCAATTCATGCAATAAAAAATCACATTTGTTACTAAAGAAGCAGGTTTCTTTCTTGATAACTGTTATCATACACTGTTATTATCAAGGCTAGCAAACTCTTCCCAGCATGCCCGTCGGTAGTGTAATTTTTGGTCCTGTCGTGTATGTTGTTTAGCCGAAGATAAATTTCCTTCAGGACAATAAAGATTATCTTACCTTATCTTGAATTTGTAAATGTCCAATTATAAGTGTTACAAATAGAGTGTGCAGATATGTATCTGTTAAAGGGTGTTGTTGTAGATTATTAATTGTTCTTATTNTTACAAATAGAGTGTGCAGATATGTATCTGTTAAAGGGTGTTAGTTGTAGATTATTAATTGCTTTGTTATAACTGTTAGTAAAAAAGTGATGCAATTAATAGCAGTCACCTTATACTACACAATCTTCTCCAATCATAGCACTCTATTTTGCCACCTGAAGAAGGGATACAGCAATTACTTCAACTAGGCATCAGAATAGCAGTATATGAAAAATGAATATTGAACTGGATTAATCAGTTCAGAACAAGACACTTTAACCACCAGCAGCATGAATAAAATCATCCAAAACCTGCAACTGACTCAAGACCGCCTTATTCAGTTGATGTAACATTATTAGAGTTTTATTTGAATATGATTGGTGATTATATTAAATGGGTCGTACAGCTGATGTGTGATCAAGCAGCACTAATGCAACACTTTTTGGGAGAAAGCCTCTTATCCCTGCATGGAACCGGGCTGCTCATTTAAAACAAAAACCAGTTGCAGCACCGAGTGAAAACTTAAATCACACATCTGAATTAAGGCCTAAGTGAGCGTGGAGTTATAAAATAAAATAAGAATTTGTGAAAATACATTTTTTTTTTATGCAACACAGTGTTAATATGCAGGATCTATTATGTGTTATCTTGGAAATGAGTCCCTGGTGCAGCACTTTAACTTCCTCACAGGATGTCAAGCCTGAACATTTCAATCCCAATGTTGACGCAGACAAGGAAGAATAATCACATCATATTTACAGGAAATGGAAAGAAAATTTATTTGGCACTGTTTAAGGGATGCTTTTAGAGGGCATTTTTTTATGACTTGTACAGTCAACCCACCACNTGGAAAGAAAATTTATTTGGCACTGTTTAAGGGATGCTTTTAGAGGGCATTTTTTTTATGACTTGTACAGTCAACCCACCATATATAAATATCACTTAACCATTCATAAAAAGTCATTGTGTTCTCCAAACCTTTTTAAAAATAACGAGCGCTATAAAGGGACGAGTTGAAATCAAGATTCAGCCTGGAAGAAGATGAGAGCCATGAGACATCACATTATTGATAAAACACTTATGCATTGTACACAGCACAAGTCAAAAGTTTGGACACATCTACCCATTCACTTGAATGAGAAAGCATGTCTAAACTTGTGACTGTTACCATACATGCAGCACAAACACAAGCCACCACTCTCTGATTCTGACTACTAACTTCTGCCACATTCACTCTTTCTCTCTCACACATACACACACATTTCTGAAGCACAAGCCAAGTCTCCATACTGCTGGCTAGCTCCTCACAGAGGTATGCCCACCTCTCACTTGGATCAAAGGACTAAGCTAAAAACCTCTGGTCAGACACACTCAGTCTCACACACACAGACACACAGACACACAGACACACACACACACACACACACACACACACACACACAATACTTGCTGTCTATTCCTGGATGAGATCAAAAAGGGTCTTTTTTCGCTCTGAGCCTATAGCATAAATCACCATACGCAGACAAGAGGGTGCACAAACACACACATTTGCACACACACCCACACACCCACACTTCCACCCTCTCAAACACCTGTGGCAGATCAAACACATCAAGCTGGCAACAACACACACCTGCAGCGAGGGTAAAGCTCTGAACTGAACAAGTAATTCATGCTCCTCTAATACACACACAATGACGTACACTCCCGCACTTCCACTCAGCCCTGGTCTGACCTCAGTAATATGCCGTGACTGGCGATTCACTATGCAAAGATACCATTCAAATGGCATGATGGTCCCGCCACAATAAAAACATACACAAACAAATAAAAACCCTCAACCAGGTGCAGCACACAAGGAAGTGGGCGGTGGGGACACATTTGATGTTGTTCCAAAGTACAATCGTCACTCTGTGTCACTCATGCCCATAGTAAAAAGCTGGCTACAGCAACACTAAAAGAAGAGTGTGACAGACAGAGAGAAAGAGCATAAAGAGAAAGAAAGATACAACAGCCTGGGAGAATAATCCATTGAAGATCCTGGAAAGTTTCCAGGTCAAAGCCCAAAACCGACTGGAACATGCTGGACAAGGCAAAGAGAGTCATTTTCTTCAAAGACCACTACTGCAACTTTAACCTGTGTTTAAATATGTCGCAGTACTCTTCATATTCAAAGAAATGTTCACTTGCATCTTAAGTGATTGTGAATGTGAATGTTTATATAGGATTAACCAAACAGAAGGATTAATCAAATATTTATTAATGAACGATGAGGAACGCATGAATGTGAAGTGGTGTTGAGACTAATTATGAGTCAGCATATGAACAGTGAAGAGTATGTCAGAGTTATGGTGGACCGACCTTGAAGGTGGACCATCTATATTCTCACTGTAGTGATACTTTCTGCTGCTGCTAAACTCAGAGAAATGAGTCTCTCCTGAGTTTTGCTACCATGGTGGTCGTAAATTTGTTTTTGTTTTCTGCTTTAAGACAAACACATATTTATTTTTGATTATTATTAACTATTTAACTCGTAAAATCTCTTTTTTATGAGCATTACACTCATCCCAACATGGCTCCTGATATTTCAAAAAACCCCAAATTATCCTAAAACTCTTCACTCTTAAATAGCAAAGTATGGTATTTGAACCAATATTACCATGTTAACTGCAGTTGTGGCATAAAATGGTCTTAAAATTACAATCACATCATTTATCACATCATTTCTGGTAGTTATTGTGACAGGCTTATCAGTGTTACTACTGCTGTTAAAAATAAATTAAAGCAAAGCTGAACTGTACAATTAGTCACACAAAACAGAAGAAAAATCAGGAACTTCCATAAATTTGACAAAGACAGCAGTCTTTAAAGCTGAAAGTACAATCGTCTTCAATAAAACAAACCAAAGAATTGTATTTTCATTAAAAATGTTACTGTGTGGTAATTACACTGTGTTAAGAGTTAGAGGGAAGTTATTGAATATTTAACTTCCCTAAAATTACACTAAAGCACATTTATCCAAACTGAGTGTTGCAGTAAAACCAACAAGTGTATTGATGTGTGAAGTGATTGTGGTTATACTGTAAAGATTGAACTTATTGAACAGTTTTGTGGTGTCTCTTTTTCCGTGCTAAACTTCTTAGACAAACCCTACGCACTCACCTCACGACCGGCTGATAATTAGTTTGTAGCTCATTGTCTACCTTCATATGATAAGAAAGAGGCATTGTTTGTGTTTTAACATTTTGTTTATGACATCGATCCAAGAAGTTCAAATCTATGAATATATTTCCAACTTAACTGAGGTGGTGTTTGGTGCCCTCTCCAACACAGCACGTGCAGGATGCATGTGAGGGTAGCAGCAGTGCTGCTTTCTTCACCCTACAGTGAGACTGTTCTCGAGCCTTCAGCTAATCTAGTGCTGCCACTAAATGACTGACAGTACAAGGCTGTGGATTTAAAGGTATTTCCCAGGTGTTAAGAGACAGAGAGAAAGAAAGACAGAGTGTGTGTGTCTTTCTGATGTATTTTGAGCCACCTGCAATTTTATTTTCATCAGCGTTTCTGGAAATCTGTTTATAGATTTCACTGTTTGTGTGACATGAAACTTAAATCTGTATCACTTTTGTCTTTTGGGGTCAAACATTTTTTGGATTCAATAAATGTGAAACATTTAAAACGTTTAAAAGCATGTTAAAAGCAGCACTCCAGTGTTCCATATTCTTTTCATACAGTGTAACACATACTGACTGTAGCTTATGGGTATAATGTCAGATATTTACACTAACTGTCAAAATATATTACGAAACAATGTAAAACAAATTAAAACATATTGGGAATAACTACTTTAACATTTATTTGTAATGTGCTACAACACTGAGTGAAAATACATACTCCACCAAATATGTATGCTGTATGCAGTATGTAGACCAGTGGTCACCAACCCTGCTACTGTCCTATAGGTTTTATGTATCTCCCCACTCTAACACACCTGATTCTAATAATTAACTCGTTGTTAAGCAACTGAGGCTTTTCAAAGGGCTTGTTAATGAGGTGTGTTAGAGTGGGGTGATATCTCAAACATGCAGGGCAGTCCTATAGCTCTCCAGGAGCAGGGTTGGAGACCACTGATGTAGAGTGTGTGGAGGTCCTACCGAGATACACTTTAGTACAATCTACAATGACAGACTGTGTTAATTCCTTCTTTTGTGTAGCTTTCTATGTATATAATCTGCTTTGTTTTGTCAGTTTCCAATAAATTAATAGTCAGTAGTGTGCAAAACTCTCCAGTCTAGTTACATTTGACATGTTTGAACAGACTCTGACATATTTCTTTAAAACTGCACTGTAACCACAATATGCTACCAGTTTGTCAGATGCAACACCACATCATGATCATGACAGTTTGATTTGATCATGACAGTTAAGGTGCCAGATCTTAACCAGATTTTCCTGTTTCAAGCAGGAGAAAGACAGTTAAGCCAGGCAGTCTATGCAAAAGGAAAAAAAGTCATTTTCATATCAACAAATATTTGATATTATTCAAATCTTGTGATAAACCTTCACGAACATCCGATAAAAAACGTTTCTGATCACCACAGAAACACTTAAACAATGTTTCTAGACATGTTATAATATATTTAAACATACTCTGTTTGTAATATTAATAAAATGTCCATTATGGGGTTTTTCTCATTTAAAAAAAAAGTTGAGTTACCTCATTAAATTTCTCTCTCATTGAAAAATCCATCATCTAGACGAGATGTCTACTTCACTGTAAAGTCCATTCTCCATGTTTGAGCACTGGGAGGCTTCAATTTTACACATCACACTTGTGTAAACCATTTTAATATTTTTGAGTGGAGGGGGACTTTAAATAAGGGGCTAGTCAAATTACATAGCTTTGAATCATTTGAAAAGTGAAAATTTGTTTAATCCGGACAAACAAGCCTGCAAGTTTGATTTATTTCCACATAGATTTTGTCATGTCACATATACAGAGCTTTTTTTTTTTTAACTCTCACTCTTTTCTTTAACTAATCAACTCAAATGTGTGTTCATTAGTTTCTTACTGAGCCTCTACTTTAAAGGAATCAAAAAATATATTAATAATTGTGCACATACATTGGAGTTTAATATGTGCTATGCAACTGCTCATGTTAACATCTATCAACATCTATCATGCTAATAAGAGGCAAGTAGGGTATGCCTTTATACCAGAATTCAACCATTAATTATACAGTATGTGGAAAAAGTATGTATAACAAACTTTTTCTTCACATTTGAAACTCATGCAATTACTGTTTTAATCAGATATAAATCCTCATGTGTGCCTACAGTCCTTTTTTTTTAAAGAGGTGTGCAGCTTTATACGATTTTTCATATCATTATCAACACTAAGTTCAAAGGTCTTCATACCAGTAGTTCTCATAAAATGTACGAGACATGATGAAACTGTCACGCCTGCTCTTGGTTTCATTTATTAGCCCTCGTTTCATCTTCCTCTAGCTGCAGCTTATTTGAAAACAGTGAACATCATCAGAAAAAGACATTACAATTCATCAAATACAGGTTATCTCAAAAAACAGAGAACAAAGCAGTGATGCAAGATAAAACTATTCTTCATCAAGGCAGGTGTAATAATCCATTGTGTCATTGGGGGAGATTTTTTGTGACATTTTTAAATATGCATACTTTACACTACATTCATATTTAACAAGGTGTTTTTGTCTAGGTTGTTTATTTTTCATCAGGCACTTTTGGTTTCCCTGCATCTCTTGACTTTTTACCAGATGACAAAGTAAGAAAATACACAAACGTCTTGAGCAAGAACAGACACAAAAAAACTTGTGTTTGATTCCCCTTCATGCATTCAGTATTAACATGCAGTAATTTTGGACTGTGGATTGTAGCTCCTGTTCACTACTTCACTTATCTGAAGCCTACTCCACTATTTGTGACAGTATTTTTGCTTCATTTTACTTTCATTTTGTTTTCCGTCTCATCTACACCTGCCCTAGATGCAATTTCACTGACATGTATTTTCTCTGAGTGAGTCATGAAATGAGCGAACTGTTTTCTAATTTTTGCCAACAGACTTAGATTCATATGACCAAAATCAGCAGAGTGTGAAAAAGACACGTCCTTCAAATTCATTAGTGGGGTTTGCAAAAAAAAAAAAAAAATGGAGCGGTCATCCAGAAAAAAGTTAAGCCAGACTTTTACCACAACGCACCACGCTTTAGCCAATTAAATACATGCAAGCACACATTCCTGATGGATTCCTTTGTAACATGAACTCTGTCTTCACTGTTTGTTTTACGATCATTGCCATCAAAGATGCTTCTTACATTACACATATTATAAAAATATCAATCATAGCCACATGAAATGTCTATATCAAAAGCAATGCGTGGGTTACTAATGATTTTCACTCACGATAGCATACAGCACATCAAATCGAAGAATTCCCCCTCTCCTCATTCTTCAAAGGACGTATGTGAAATGCACGGAGAGAGTATAGTAGCTCCTTTAAGAAAATGGGGAGTGTTTAATGTATTTGTAACGAGCAGGACCCCAGGATCAGTGATGGATTGTAAAGCCAATTTGACATAGTGGCCAAACTGTATATTACAACATCACGTGTCACTATTGAGTCTATGAAGACTTTTTCCAATAGACTAATTTTACAAAAGAGACGCCTGTAAACCAGCAGATATATTTTTATGGGTGTCAAAACTGAGCAAAATGACTCTTTTTACCATCAGAACTTCAAAAGTCCAGTAGAGCTGCACTAACTGTTTTATCATTCAAGTTAGCTGGAATGCTAAACCAGAAGTACGTAGCTCGGTTCAGCTAGCTGCAATCATAGTATGTTTGCTCCATGGACTCAACGATGCAGAAAATGAAGAACATTTTTTTGCTTCATGTGCCACTGAGCAGCTTTCATAGGATTAAATGGAGCCCCACCACCGACACTATGTGCAGTTCTCTTTATACATCCATGGTAGCGAACATGTGGTTGAGTGAGCAGCAGAAAAGTGATGTGAGCATGAGCGGAGCAGAGGAAAACGTTAGCAGGAAGTTGTATGGCAGTAAATGTAAAGTAAAAGCTGCAGTGTGTTGGTTAATAAATACTGAAGTTTCAACATAGTATATAGTCTCATTTGTTGTTTCCTCAACTGCTAGAAAAGTTAAGGGTGTTAGCCACGAAGTTAGCAACAACGTGTTAGCCTGACCATTCTCACTTAAGGTGGGAAGACTATTGAGATGGATAGTCTCATTTTTGTGACAATCTAAGCCTGTCCTGAACAGAGCACTCAACCAAAAGAGAAACACTGAAATTAATATTTAATTTCAATAAAGGCATGAGAGCAGTGCAGAGAAATATTAATTTATTAGCTGCAGTCTGTGATATTTAAGTAAGCTGCTATACAAGCACACTGTCACTACAAAAACTTGAAAATAACTCTTCCTCAGTCTACAACTCCCTGTAGCTATTCTGCTTTCACAATAACCAGAGGACTTATTAAATTCACTGCAACTGGCAATAATTTGCACAGCAGCAACTACAGAGTCTTGTTTTGACTTTGTGTGACTCACTTTTAATAAGGTTTTCATTTATTCAATTTAAATAATACAAAATTACTACATTATTGCATTACTACTTTTGGGTACAGTTATAGCCTACAGGCAAACTGTAAAAAAAAATTAAAAAAAAAAAAGAAACCTGCACATGGAGGTCATCATATTGTTTAATTCAGTTTATCAAGATGTATTTAACATTAAAGCCAAATGTCAGATGCTTGACATTTCAAAATAAAATATTTTTCAGGGGCAGATCAGCAAAGAGTGTTGCTCTCTTACAATAAGTGTTTTCGGTCACACGAGTGGATGTCACATATTCAAAGCTGTGACTGTAATTGAAAATATACACTTTCAGGGCCGACTATTCAAATTAATTAATTCAAACAAACAATTCTGATAATTGATCTCTGATAAAAGTCTTTTTTTAAACTTTATTTCCAATCATAAATATTAACAAACAATTTTATCTGCACAAAACAACATCACCTTGAGATTGGGCCTCGTTCAAAACATACGTACATAAGATTCATAAAATATTGTTGCACAGGGTCAGAATGACACCATAGGTCCATATAATCATACAAAGAATGAAAATATTAACCAAGGTACAAAATAATAGGTGTGTATCTTCTTAACATAAGAACTTTTGGCTGTAGCTGAGCAGTCATATGTTCCATCAGGTAGTTGGCTGTGATTTTTTGCATCCATAGCACTTTTGCAGGGGGGGTTAGGCTTTGCCCAAGTAATAATAGTCATTTTTATTGCCGTCCTCAACAAAATATGTATTATCTAGCGATGGTCAATGGTAAAACAGGTTTCAGATGTGTCCAGGCTGGATTTCAGTTCTTAAGATTTACTCCATTTCTTCCTTTATATCTTTCCAAAATGTCTGTCTATGTGGGCCAGTCCCAGACCAGAGTTTCCCCAACATTTGTTGGCAAGTTATTTTTAAAAACACAGATCACAAGAGTCCTGAAGAGCCTCATTTTCACCTTGCAATCAAATTCTTTGCATGTCAGACTCCCCACCCCATTGTGGCATCCAGATAATAAATCTTCACGTGTCATCTCCTATAATTGTGTTAAGTTCCAACTCCCACTGTCAGTGTTATCAGACATGCCCACTGGGATTTTTGTTTATTTGTTGATGCGAGTTGTTCAAATATATGTATAAAATGGATCTTTTAAAGTCCTGCTGCTGCTGGTTGGACAAAGCATTCAAAGACATGTCCTTTAGGTGTCTTTTTGTTGTCCAACGAGAGTTATACTTAAATAAATCCTAATAATTATAAGGGCGACATACAAAGAAAATTCACAGACCTTCATGTATGAGAAGCTGGAAGTAGAAAATGTCCGGTCTTTTTGTTTATTCCAATAATTAAAACAACTATTAAAGTATTTGCTTCTCAACATACAAATACCACCATGACTATAAGAGGGACACATACAAGACTGAACCTAATAATAAGGTGTTACCTTAATAGCAAAAGGGAAGTAAAGTAAGCCGACATGGATTTTAAAAAATACGTCTTTCGGTTGACAAACAGGAAAAAAGGTTCTGAAGATATGTGTGTGTGTGTGTGTGTGTGTGTGTGTGTGTGTGTGTGTGCGCGTATACATGCACCTCTTTTCTTCCCGTCAACCTCAATATCTGTCTGTCACTTTTTCTTTGCTTTTGTGAGGTCTTGCAGTTCTGTCAATCAATAGAGTTCATGTTTTGTAAGCATTTGGCTTTATCTGGATGTCTCGCTGTAGAACCATCTTCAAAAGTACAAGANCACACACACACACACACACACACACACACACACACACACACACACACACACACACACACACACAGAGAGAGAAGATCAATAGCAACCTCCTCCCCCTAACTTACATAATAAACACCAGGACCTAAACAGCAAAGAAGCCTCTATTCCACCTGTGTGACCTGCAACAATGGATTCTTTTAGTCCCTCATGAGGCGACACAGAAGGAAGAAAGAATCAGAAAACAAGAAGGAGAAGAAAAGTGATACTGAAAGAACAAACACACAAACAGACACACACAAAAGAAGAGAAGAAGAGCGAAAAGACAGAAGACAGAGAGTGAGGCAGAGTGTAGAGACTGGAGGGTATCCCACTTGGCTCATATTTCAAAGCCCCTAAAGGATGTTCTTGAGGAAAACTCCTATTAAATGCATCTTTTCAAAAAGAAAAGGAAGCCATCATGACTGGGCAGAAACACACACACACACACACTCACACACACACACGCAACACACCTCTTAATGACTTCACTAACCCAACTCAGTGAAAAAAAAACTCATATCATCGAGTGAAACTTATCTGTGTGTTTGAGCAATAGAGAATGGGGAAGATGCACCTGCTGCACACTCCTCTGTACACACACACACACGCAAGTGATTATTTTCCATTAGGAGACTGTGCTGCTTCTTTTTAGCTTGCCACTTCATTTGCAGTGAGAAAAACACTTAGGACTGATAGAGGGTTAGTATCAATCTGACACACACAAAAACACACCTGCCAGCATCACTGTACTATATGTAGTCTGCAGCCCTGTCACACTAAAAATCTCTTTCACATACAAGGNTGTGTGTGTGTGTGTGTGTGTGTGTGTGTGTGTGTGTGTGTGTGTGTGTGTGTGTGTGTGTGTGTGTGTGTGTGTGTGTGTGTACACCTCTCAAACACACACAGACACTCACACACACAAAGTGTCAGGTGGCTGTGGAAGTGTAGTGATTTGTTCCTCCTGACAGACCGAAAATAAGGGAGTCAACCAGGGACCTCACTTCCTCTTAGACCTGACTAACCCGACATCTATCACACACTCCCCCAAACACACACACAGTCACACACACATGCAATCACCTCCTCTATCTTTTGCTCTCTCCGCCTCTAACACACATGCACACACATATACACACGATTCATTAAACTACTAAGTCTCTCCTGAGGCCTCCAAAAAATTCGATCTGGTTGAATGTGGGATTATATTTGCGTCTGTGGGCAGAAGAGAGAGTGAGAACATGTGTTTAAATGTTTTGTAACTAGCTTTAAAAAAACAAATCTCTTAAAAACTTAAAATGCTCAAGCTGGTATTACCTCACCTTTACTACAAATTGCCTCATAACTGTTGTAAAAGTTGTGAATAAAAAGGCTGCACACTAGCTCCCAGTGCAAATGTCTCATGCGGATTTTCTCCTGCCTTTTTATTCTTAATAGTTGTAAATAATACTGTCTTTTAAAAGCTGAAAATCAAGTATGAGAGAGGTGGAGAAGTCGTGGTAAGCGTGGAATGACGATAATCATTTAGACAAGGCTTCTAATGTAACCTCTCCTCATTACAACATGGTTAAGCAAATTTCCACGTTTGCTTTAAGTGTTTGACACTGATGAGAGAGAAAGACTTTGTGGGCATGTACGTGTATGTGTGTATGTATGTGTGTGGGTGAGTGCACATGTGCAAAACTGCATGCTCGTCTGTTTGATTTGGGCTTTGACATCACGCTCGGTACTCTCACAGCCCACCATCAAAAAATGTCCTATCGGTGACCTCAATTCACTTAAGCGTGCCCAGTCGTCCAATCAGCATCACACTCCAGCTTAGCTGAGCCAATGGCATGTGTCATAGCAAACCTAATCATATTTATAGATCCAGTCCAACTGGGTCAGCGTGACGATGTTCTTTTTCTTGGCCTAGTTGAAGCCGAGGAAAACTTTTCCAAAAATTCATGGTGAGGAACTAAACTTTAAGTGTGAACACTTAAAAAATTACATAAATTTATTTTTCAGACTGGAAGGAAGAGCAACTATTCAGATTTAACAGCTGGGATGCACAAGCCACATTTTAATGCAATTACCTTGGGCAAGGTTAGTATTAATGACAACCAGCCGTATTTTTTCATTACACGTTGGATACTTATAGACCATAATCATTATCCACATTAGCAAGTAGGACAAAATTATTCTCCATGTATTATAAACCTAATGATCCGTATCGCTGTTGTTACGTGAACCCATTCTGACTTTGGCCATCACACTAATATTACATGGTCCTCTGTGGATTTTTATTTTTAAAAAACCTCTGTTAATATTCTCAATGCAGTGTGAAACTGAAACATGGGTTGTTGGGTTTTTTTTAGAAAATCCTGAGCTGTGTTGGTAAGATACAAGTCAACAGGAATATTAAGGATAGTAAATGAATGCTGTCTGGACTCTTGTTTGTGATACAGAATACGATTTACATTTTCAAACACACAGAACGTGACCCATCCGTGACTTTAGTCAGAATATAAAGTCTAGAGCAAGCCTGTGTCTGTATCCAAGCTGGAAATGCGAATCAGTCAAACAGCTGTAGAGCAGAACCCACTCAGTGACAGCGAAGTGGTGGGGGGGCAGAGGGATAAGTTATGAATATAGAAGGGAGGGTGGAGAGGTGAGCAGATGAGAGGTGGAGGAAAGGAAGGAGGAGGGGAGGAGAGGAGGAGGAAGAGGAGGAGAGAGACAGTAAAATGCTGCCGTCACTTAAACTCTAAAATGAAAGATCGATGAGCTTATTTAAATGTGCTCCCAGAGACGAGAGTTGGCTCATATAAAGCCTCGCATTTATGAGGAGGGGTGTGGGCATCGATTGACTGAGAGAAAGAGGGAGGGAGAGTGAAAGAGGGAGGAGGAGGAGAAGGGAGAGGAGGAGAGGAAACGAGGGAGAGAGAGAGAGAGAGAGAGAGAGAGAGAAAAAAAAGGCAGCGAGAGATCAGGAGGATCAACCTTGCCTCATGAATTTCATCCTTTTCCTCCTAAAATAAAACGTCCTAATAAATGCCGGGGATAGAGGGGTCGGAACCCGGAAAATCTACAGCTTTCGATTGGCCACCTGGCACAGCTTATCAAATCAATAACTTCACCTCACCACCACCAGCAGCAGCAACCCCATCCCCATATCTGTTTCACTATTTTCCCGCTACACACACACACACACAAACACACACACATATACAATCACAACCCCTGCCAACCATCCTGAGGTATAGATATTTCACAGCAGGGCACCCCTCCTTGAGCCAACGCAGCTGGAAGGGGTAGATGGGTCTGAGGGTGTGTGTGTGTGTGTGTGTGTGTGTGTGTGTGTGTGTGTGTGTGTGTGTGTGTGTGTGTGGTGAGACTTTGGTGCTGCTGGTGTCGAGACCTTGACATTATAGAAAGGAGGACAAAAGGAGCTGACTCTGCAGCCACAAGACGTTTCTCCCCATCTACCTCCTCCTCCACCTCTTCCTCGACACCTGGGGGTGGGAGAGAATGTGTGACGACTGGGAGAAGAAGAGGAGAGCAACTTTTGACACGCGCAGAGGTGTTGTCATACCATCATCATCGATTGAACTGCAGACGCAGCTTTCTGAGTGACAAGCACGGTGCGCTGCATTCCCTCTCTAACCTCCCCACCCTTCTTCATTTTTCTTCTCACCCCCTTTTCCACTGCCACTCCCCGCTCCCTCCAGTCAGTGCTCCTTCTCACACCACCTCCTTCTCCCTTTTCGCCACACTGCCCCCCCCCTCCCTCCCTCCCTCCCTCCCTCCCTCCCTCCCTCCCTTCTCCTGCTGCCTTTTTCTCATTCCTTGCGTCCCTGTGCTCCCTCTTTCACACTCACGCACTCAGACACTTTCTCCATGCGTTCACAAATAGCTC
>JANJYP010002892.1:0-24216 GCA_024605115.1 Rastrelliger brachysoma | reverse complement strand
CTTAATTTTCACTTATTTACTTATGAGTATTAATCGTAGGTTTTCATTATATAATACTGGAAATATAAAAAAATCAGTGCAGTTTAAATTATTTCTTCCTTTGCCCCCAAAAAGTCATGTGTTTACTCTTGTATGTAGGCTAACACCATATGCAGATTACCACCAGTGTGTGAAACATTGCATCTAAAGCCAAGGTAGATGAATGTATGTTTACAAATGTGCAGACATGTTCAGGCGCACACACACACACANCACACACACACACACACACACACACACACACACACACACACACACACAGAGCTCCCTGTGCTCTCTCTGTCAGCCCGTCTAAGCTTCTTCCCCTCCCCCCCTCTCAACATCTCTCTCCCCTTTTTTGTCCCCCTCGCCCTCTCTCCTTTTCCCTCCCGCTCGCTCTCTCCTGCCTGTTAGCACTATTTCGAGAGAGAGAGAGGCAGAGACACATAGATGCGCAGTTAGAGAGAGAGGGTTAGAGAGAGAGGGGGGGGGGAGAGGGGAGGGGAAAGCAGACAGGATTTAGAGTTCAAGTGCACGTGCAGAAAATAGGCTGAATAGAGGAGAGACGGAGCAGAAAGGAAACCAGGAAAAGGAACGGCAGGGGCGGGAGACAAAGCACACAGTAGCTCTTTCTCCTCTTCTTTCTTCCTCTCTATTTTCCCCTCACAGAAAGAGAAGGTATTAGCCTTGGACTGAAGGGGTGAAAAAATGAAAAGCACAAAATTCGAGTTTGAAAAAAAAAAATGTATTCCTATTCCTGCTGCCCCCCCCCCTCTTCCTCTCCCCACCGACACACTCCTCCTCTATCCCTCCCTCTTGAATATTTCCCCAGTCTGTTTCTCTCTCTCTCTCTCTCTCTCTCTCTCTCTCTCTCTCTCTCTCTCTCTCTCTCTCTCTCTCTCTCTTCTCTCTGGCTCTCCTTTCTCTCCCCTCCCACCTCTTCACACACACACATGCACACACCCCGGACTCCTTCCCACTCCTTCCCCTCACGCGCGCTTACTTTCACTGGAGACCAACCGCAACGAGCTCGGTTTTTGCCTTTCTTTTTCTTTTGCTGCCATTCTTTGCTTTTGGTTATTCCCTCATGTACGGAAGGCAACACCACACAGACGCTTCACCCCTACTATGCGTGGCGCCCCCGAAAAACGCAGGCCGTGGATTGTCCCTGCGTTAAGACTGCATGCCACAAACCTCTTGTCCTTTCCTGTAAATAGTTTTTTTTCTGTTCTTCTGCAGTATTTTATTTTTTATTGTTACAATTCGAACTCCTGTTAAGAAACCTTTTTTTTCAAATCAGTATTCTGAACTAGGCGCTGAGGGTGAAGAAAAAGGAAAAGAGTGTCCGATGAATGGACAGATGAAGGGGACAGAGAAAAAAAAGAATGAGGGGAAAAATGGAGAGCATGGTCTGCGGGAGAAGACGAGAAAGACAGAGAAAGAGAGAGAGAGAGGTAGGAGAAAGAGTACCGGCACTGGCAAGAAAAAACGGGAGGGGGAAGAGAGAAGAAGGGGGACCAGTAGGGGATAGACTTAGGAAGGAGGGACGGCTGGATAGGAATTGGCAAAATCGCGGGAAAAAGGAGAAAAAACAAAACTCCAGAAACACAAGAAACTGGACTTCACCCCAAACTCACGCTCACACACTCTGGTCGCCTTCGAATTTTGTTTTTTGACATTATTTTTCATCACTTCTCCGGCCACCCTCTCATTCATCTGTGAGTATACTGTATGTACATGTCCTTTTTGCTTTTTCATACATGCATCCTCTATCTCTTTTTTTCCTTTTTCTCCACCTCCTCTGCCTTGCCTTCATATCGCCCACTTGATTTTTCAACTCTCTTTTTTTTTCTTGTTTGAAAAATGTGTTCCCTAGGTTGCTAATCCCCCCATCCTGTTCATCTATCCCATCTCGCGCTCCACCTCTCTCTCTCTCTCTCTCTCTCTCTCTCTCTCTCTCTCTCTCTCTCTCTCTCTCTCTCTCTCTCTCTCTCTCTCTCTCGCTCTGTCTCTCTCCCTCTCTTTCACTGTCTTTCTCTCTTTCCTCCTTGGGCTCCTCTTTATCATGGGTTATCTCTGTTCTCTTTGCCTCTCCTTGAAGGATTACCTCTGCTCACATTTAGATGAGGGCTTTAGAAAGGGATCACTGAGCGCACCCAGTTTTAGGGGGCCCATACATGGGAGGCTAGCACATGAAGGAGGCAGGGTGTGTGCATTTGTGTGTGTGTGTGTATGTGTGTCTGTATCTATCAGTATTAGTCATGTGTATCTGTGTGTGTGTGTGTGTGTGTGTGTTAGTATGTTGGGGAGTGATTTGGAGTTAAGAGAGCCGGCAGTGGCGGCTGGTCACTCCTGCTTACGCATGCGTGGATTTGCACAATCACGTTTCATATTCAAAGAACAATTGTGCGACGTTTTTAGTTACAAAAATGCACAGAAATGATGAACGGAGAGTTGTTAAAAGGAGGCGAAAACGGGAGAGATGAAAATATTGTAAGTACCACAGGGTTTCTTCCTCTCGTCCATTTTTTTTTTTTTTTAAATTTTACTCCTCCCATGCTTCGACCCCTTTTCTATCCCATCTTCCATTCGTTCATCCGGGTATCCCCAATCTATCTGTTGGTCCGCCCGTAAAGACAAAACCCACAGTTCAAGATGTGGTTCGGTATCAACAAAAGATATGGGTGGATTTTATTCACGGGCCTAAGCTGAGTAACAAGCTGGAGTCAGTTTCGACAAGTTTTCTCGTTTTTAAAACCTGCGCATTTGGACAAGATTACTTTTTTTTTTGATGGGGTGAAGTTACAGGTACTGTAAAGACGGAGGTTTTTTCGTGCGAATGGTTGCGTAAATACTGCATCTGAGATGTCGACATTTGTGGGTTATAAGAGTGCATTATGGTACTGTAAGTACAGTGGGAATAAAGCTGGGCAGCAAGCGCAGACATAGGATACATAACACAAGTCTGCTATCGTCCATTTGCAGTCCATCTGTTGTCACCTCCATCGAATATACCTTTTTCTCCTGCCGTATCAGCCTCAGATATCTCCTGGCATCTCTTTCCTTCCTCCGTTTTTTTTTTCTCCTTCCCCTGTGTTTTATATGTATCTACTCTGTTTTTTATTTACATATCCTCCTGTTATCTCTGCCTGTATTTTCTCTATCATTTGCCACAGTTGTTATCTGTATCCAAGATTGTTCACTGGTATCGTTTCGAGGAAAGTGCATATATGTGTATTTTCCTATGCTGTCGACAATTTTTTATTGGTGTATGATTTTGTGTTACTCGAAACGATAAGCCCTGAAAACACCTCTTTGATTGTGTGCGCTAGTTTCTGGCATCTGCCGGGTTTAAAATCTTTTTTTTTTAATCATCTGTTTATGAATGGGGCAAGATTATTTCAGTTGTGAGAGAACACGCTTGTCGAAAAAAAGTTTTTGACTGGAAAGGGTGCAGCTCTGAAGATATTTTTTTAAAAATTCACAAGGTTATAGTACGGAGAAAAAAAAAAAAACCCAACCTAATTGTATAGCCTAAGCTGTTAGATAACAGTTGCTGGCATAGTTTTCTAATAATGTTCAGTGAGGAAATGTGTGCTGAATTAATTTACATTCAGTGATTTGTTAATACACAATAATATGACATTTATGGGCAGACAGCATCACTGCATTCGATGATAAGCCAAGGGGGGGAGGACGCTTTTGTTTAGTGGCGTCGTGGGCTCGACCTTTCTGTGACCTCCACTGTAGCTCTCAAGAAGATGAAGGGGAAAGTCTTTGATGTAAAAATTTTTGCGGGAAATTGACGTCTGGGATTTTCAGCTAAAGACACGAGAAGGTTAAGTAGATATAATACTCTACCTTCCCCTGAGCTTTCAACTTACTCTTTATTTGTTTGCAAATTTGACTTTTGCTTTACCAAACCAGCCTAGCACCTTTCATTCCAGTCCTGAGGGGATTTGATGGTAATGCCAGTGTAGTGGGACCCCCAGGTTATGAAATATTACTCAGACAGACCTGGTGTTATGTAATCTTACATAACTGAGGCGGCAGCTCAGCAGGCTCGTGATCAGGGGCTCTGGAGGAGAAGCTATATGGGTCTGCTTATGGTATGAACTCGCTGGCAGGGTCAACATACTCTTGAATACCTGGCCCTTAAAGGGGAAGAGGCCCTGGTTACTTAAAGATACTGCAGTATCCACACATATGGACTTGAGTGTCTGACACCTAAAGTCAGAGGAAGCAGATTGTCACCTATAGCAGAAACAGTTTGCTGCAGGCTGTTTGTGTCTTGAGTGATTTTATGTACATTTTTGTGTAATTTGGCAAAGCTAATCTGATCCTGTTAAACTACAGACTAACTCCTGTGCTTCCTAAATTACCTTCACTCATCTCTGATTCAATTCAAGCTTGAATCTAATTATTGGTTCGCATCAGAAGTGTGCTCCCTTTTAAGATTAGCTTACCCAAAACTTGCTTACATTGCCGCAGAATATGTTACAAATATTCAAAGCACTACAGTCCATTCCCATGATTCTTCACCAGCTCCGTTCTTTTGTGACTCTCGTGTGTTTCTCATTCATAATTGATGACATTCAACCGCAGCATACATTAATGGATCGAACAGACCTCAGGAATTCCCATGCAAGTTGCCATTGTTGTATAGCAGGTTTGAATTTGTGCTGCTGAATTTGTGTTTTCCCAACTGGAAACTGACAATCCGACTAGTGCCAAACAATCGTGATCTGAAATACCAACGGGACAATGAATAGGCTGAAAGAATCGGAAATGCTGCATTTAGCGATTTATAATGAAAAAGATCTGAAAGCAGCAATAGAAACAAATGTATTTTGTAATTGTCATACATATATCGCCAATTTTACTCATTTGATTAAAATAACCATGAGATTGAATATAAAGTAAATGCACCATGAATAAAAGTGAAGAATAAAGCTAATCATGTTTTTAATTATAATACAAATAATATATATTACAAATTTTTTCTTTTTTTCAGATTCAGCCTTTAAGACAACCACAGCTTTTTCACTGAAGATGTGATTTTCATCAGGTAAGAATGTATTTTCAGTTAATTTATTTTTTTTAAAAAAGAATCCACAATGGGCTTCGTATACTGCAACTCTATTTTCATCCCACAAGATTTAGCGTATGTATAGTTTTATGTAAAATCAAGCGCTTTACTGACCAGATTTTAGCTTAATGGCACTCAGCAGTCAGGAACACTTGGTCAGCCATTTTACTCTGTGGCCCGATCGAAAACGTCGATGCACCATCAGAATAATTGAATTACTCTTCCCTGAGTCATTCTGTTGTGATTAACCTCACAGATATGTGCTAACTGTGGGCCGACGTGAAAGCAGCAAGCAGACAATCTCTCGTATTTCTAGCATGCCTATTTGAGTCAGTTTGCTGCAACATTGTTGGCTGTGACTTATCTTAGTAAGCAACAAGTGGAAGGGTCATCTGTTGGTCACGTCCCGATTATCAGATGTTGTTGAAAAGTGAGAGAGTGCGGGTATAAAGAGCGGCCTGTGGTCTAGCCTTGAAGCTAGCTTTGGAGATGCCTCACATTACATTTTCGTCTTTGTGCTGATGTCACCCCCATGCCCCCAGTCCAGCAGCAGGAGAATAAGAGCTACATTCTGCCTCTGCGACACAATAGAGCCCTTCTTGCCCTGATATTCTCACAATGTGTTTTTGCAGGGCCCTGTGCACACACATGCACACACATTCTTCCCCCGGCAGCACAGACCGTCAATTCAGAGCCGGTGGAGCTGCGTACTTTCACCTGATATTTCAATTCTTGCAGAAGGTGTTTGCTCAGAGATTTGTAGCAGTTTGCCTCTACTGTCAAGAAGCATGTTGCAAATAAGCTGCGGGTAATGATTTGCAGCAGCCAATCAAAACTGGATATGTTAATTCTTTCTCTAGGAACTGCATTATATGAGCAGCGTTTTTTTGTGTACGTCCAATAGCTGAATAGCTGATATTCTTCGTCGGCGTACCACGCTTAGTGACAGAGGAGCCATGTAAGCCACTGCAGTACAGTATGGTGGTGTGGCATGGGTTAACGTCTGAGGACCGGTGGAATGTGTCCGGGTCGACAGGGAGAATTCCTCAGTCCTGCGCGACTAGGTCACTGCACTGACAAGAGTCTGCCACCTATTTTAGCATGCGCACTGCCGCCCTGCGCCTCCGTCTCATTGCTCTCCTCTATCTCCCCCTAATGCTCTCTGCCTGTCTTTCTCTCTCCCTCCCTCTCTCTCTCTCACCCCTCTTTTTCCTCCCGCCTGGCTCCAAGTCTGTCTTTCTCCCTCTCCTTCCTCTCTTCTCTCTCTCTTTCTCGTTTTCCACCATTTCATCTTTTGTTCTTTCCTGCTCGCTCTTTGTCTGTCTCTGTGTCTCTCTTGTGTCTCTTTTAGTTAATCTGTCTGTCTGTCTTTCAGTCACGCTGTCTATTTTGCTGTCCTACTTTGCCTCGTGCTTTTCACACTGTTGGTTCTGTCTTTTATTTGTCCCCGTGCACTTTTTGTTCCTGTTTTTCTTCTTCAAATATTCATGCCTTTAGGTATGTGTACTCCAAACGTCATTATTCTGTCATTGTCTGGTTTATCCGTTCTCCAACCCTTCACCCTCCTCTCTTTTTTTGTGTCAAGTCTGTCTTGCTCTTTTTCTGTGGCACATTGAGTTCACTGCCGCAGATGCTTTCAAGAGGACATGGCGGGCGGGAGTGCAGGGGAGTGAGACAAAAAAGACGTAGACATATACATTCTCGGTATTCCTGTGAATACAGCACTGGCAAGCTTGTTATTAATGCAGTGCAGTAGCATGCATACGGTGCCTGGTGGTGCTGGTCATGTATGATTTATAGGGTGTGTTCCCACATGCAGGCATAGGGGCTTCAGACCAGCTATCTGTATTCTGAGTGAAGGACTTTGTAGAGTCTCACCTCTTCATTGGCTGACAGCAGGGGTGACAGGCAGACCCCCAGGTACAGGAGCGTTTCCACCGATGGCAGATGTGGTGATTTGACACAGTCTGAAGCTGGTGCACATGCTCACTGAACAGAAGCACATTTCTCTCTTTTGCACAGATGTAGACGCACAATTTAATACCTTAAGACATTCGAACACTCTGTGAGAGGCGTTTTTCTTTTACTGGTTTTAGACATTTTAAGACTAATCCACACTTAGATGAATAAGTAAACTACAAATGAATTGATAATGAACATAATCATTAGTTGTAGCTTGAATATTTACGAGTCATTTTTAGCATACTTTTCTGTCATAGACAGCGTAGCAAACCATCTGAGCTATTCTTGCATGAAATATTGAATGTGCTGTCACGCCCATCTTGTAGTTTGTTTAAGCTAAAGCTACCCATCTGAATAATGAAGTGAAGAGTTTAATTCCATAAAATATGTATTCAACATTTCAGACATGTTCAGACACTGACTGTGACTGTTGGATTATGTGTCAGCGATGTGTGTGAGATACTGACTAAACGATTTCAGATAACCAAAATGAGTCACTTAAATGTTAGAACGAAGCTCCTCAAATACTATTTAATTTAGTTTTCAGAGTGTGTGTGTGTGTGTGTGCGTGTCTGCATTGCCCTGGCCCGCCACCAAGCACCTAAAGCCCTGGCAGTTTCAGACAGTGAGGGGAGGTGAGACGTGAGTAATAGCAGTGACTGATGATGTCACAGACAGCATCGCGCCGCTTCAGCTGCCCCCCTGACCCGGCTTTAGGATGGCGGCAGCAGTGCACAAGCACCCGTGGGTAACACACGCCAAAGCACATTAGAGGCATGGAGATGGAGAGAGGCGGGGATGGAACACACAGAACACAGCTCAGGGGGACAGAGAGAGAGAGACAGACAGACAGAGAGACAGACAGAGAGGGGGGAGGTTGTCAGATTAAAAAAGAGAGAGAGGAAGAAAAGCTGAGAGACATGGCGATGTTTGCTTCTCCATGCTTTTTTTTTTTTTTAGCAGACTGTCTGGTTGGAGTTGATGTTCTACATCACTGCCTCAGGTATCTCTCTCTGTCTCTCGCTCTCTATCTGTCTGTCTCTCTTCAGCTCTCTGTGGGGTTTTACTTCCTCTGTCAGTGAAGCTAAAATGGAAAATAAAGCTGACTTAGAATTAGAGCAGAAAGAATCACTCTATTTAATGAAACCAGCAAACATGTCAAAAAATTGGCTGATTTCAATTTTGTATATGAGGATCTTCTTCCCTCTTTAGTTTTGTAAAGTTGCTCAGACGAAGTAAGAAATTTAAAAGTGTAAAGTTAGGTTTGTGATAAATAATCACTACTCATTTTATCTTTTTGCTGTCGTGTTCCTTTTCTTACACATATAACACATTATACATTTTTATCTGCAGCCTCCGCCTCTCGCTGCCTCCCTCTTTATCTCGTTTGTATCCATGGTCACTGTCTCTCAACTTTACTCACTGTGCTAAAATTGCCAAAGGTGAAAATTATAGTGTGAGTTAAACGAGAGTGAAATGAGCGACATTGATGTGGTTGAAGGACTACCGAACTCACTGCTTCAGACATTATTTCTCATGCTGAAGTCTGATATATTGTCTCAGAAGGCAGCTGTCGCTGGCTGTAACTCTTCTCACCCAGTCCCTCCTGTGCTCCACTGGGTCCGCTGGGTGCTGCAAAGTATGCAATTTATGATGATTCATATGAAGTGGTTGTACCAGTTATGTAGCACAGAGACACACTGAAAGACGACAATGTATGATCCACAGTCTTGACTGGTAAAGAAATCATTGCTTCAATTATATAAACTGACAGAAACTTCACACAGTCTAATACACTCATGCCTAAACTCTAAATCCACATTATATGACTTTAGAAAGTAAAAAACTAGAGCTGAAATAATTAGTTGATTTTTTTATTGGTAAAATTATTTTTTTCAGATTTGTCTACAACTAATAATAATCCACTGAAATGGCAAACAATCTTCTGTTCCAGTGTGAATATTTATGACCTGAAAGTAAATTGAATTACTTTGTATTTAAGAGGGTTCATCAGGCACAACATGCATCAACACATCATCTTGACTTGCAGGAAAATTAAATGACCGTGTTCTTATATTTTAGAGACCAAAACAACAAAACATGAATGATTATAACTTACAGCTCTAGCTTAATTAATCACAGTTATATCTGTGATAGTAATAATAATCATAATACAGTAATAGAGTTGCATTGTATTGTCATCATTGATCCATTTTAATGATAGAACAATATATCCATATCTAATTTTCAATTTTCAACAACTTCAACTGAGCTCTTATTTGTGTATTTACCTTTGAGGATTCTCACTAGCCCTAAAGTAAATTTAAAAGCATACTACAGCTTATCATATTATAAAAGATTGAACGAAACCCAATTTGATCTTTTTTTTTTTGTAAATTAGATCGTACTTTACAAGGCCAAATATATGTTGGTGGATGTTGAATTTAACCTGATGCTCTCCAGATATTCACAGTGTGAATTAATAATCATTTATATCCCTCTCATAGTATTCAGTGCTATTCATGCTCCTTGTCCAAGGGCAGTTCGTGGATATATAGTCTCTTCAATTAAACAATATCCCTCACAGCATACAGTCTTTTCTCTAAGGCATCATAGATATGGCACTCAGAGCTAACTGAGGCATATATCATTGAAATCCATCTCAAGAGCTGAGGAACCTTGAGCTGGAAGCGGAGAGTGCCCGTTCACAAGTACTCGGCGCCCATGTGTTTGTTTTCGCGACTATCACTTCAAAGTCTCATTCAGTTCCGACTCCCAAAATGGCTCTCGAGTCTTTGATCTCACAGCCGAGAGATGAGCAGATACACAAAGCTGAGCAATCCTGTTAGCAATTTCAAGGCGATACTCCAAGCAAAAGAATCTCAATTTTTTTTTTCACCCTAGGCAGAAATCACTGCTTTGGTATGATATATCTCACCATTAACTAGACATGATCTTGATGAATGCAACTGAGATAACGACTGTGACTTATACAATAATGTAGCAAACACTGTAAACCTGCGCAATTAGTATAAATAGCTAGATTTACTTACAGACTCTCGAAAAAGGAATACAAGGAGAATTACATCAAATAAATATTATAATCAAAAAATGAAATATGATACTTGATGAAATCTCAGTCTAGACTAACATACAGTCGACTGGTTTATCAATTTCAGTAGAAGACCTCACATAAGCTGTTAGACATGGAAAATGGTTTTCCTCAGAAATTAAGCTTATAGGCTAGAACTCTCCAAATCCACCCAAGAAAGAGTTTTTTTTTATGAGCGCAAACCAGAATTAACTTTGCCAAAGATTGTTTAATATTAACCTAAATGATTTTGAACCTTGATATTTTGGAAATCTTTCAGAAATTGAGCATTAGAAGTCAAACCCTCCGATCTGAATGTGTTCGGTATTTACTGGTTTAGCTGTAAATGTCAAGCTCCAACTGGGAGTTTAAGTTAAAAGGTCAGAATTAAATCCTAGCTAGCCTGAGATTTCTAATCTTATCATGCTCAGGGAGAAGGAAAATGTGTTATTTAGCAGGGGAACGGGTGTAAAAGGGTCAAAGTTCACGTTGACTACAGCTGCCATGTGCTGACAGTAGCAGATGTCGCCGCTGTGAGATGTGAGATCAAGGTTTGTTTATTTACAGTCATGACCCCGTCTCACCCTACTCATCCCCAAATTAGTTTCTGACATAAAGAAATGTGAAACACTCATAATAAACATATTAATACATTATAATAAGCCATAAATTGCAATGATAGTTACAGTATATTTACTGTCACATTTAGCTGCATGAAGCATGAAAATCTGTTGAAAGAGAGCATATATGGATATAAAAATAAAAACTTCACTATGTAATTTAGACATATCTTTGTCAGCACACATTTTAAGATAATTCTTCTTTTTTTAACCAGGTAAGGCTAAAATTAAAATTAAAAATAGAGATATGAAGCATTTTACTGCTACCATCCACTAAAAAGGAACCCTACTATTGATGCAGGAATATCTCCAGAGTATCGCTGCTCTCAAATCTCTGTTTTCTCTCTACCTCGCTTAACCATCCATTTTAACCATCAGTGACCTCAAAGCGCTGAGGTTTTGGCTGTAGAAATGAGTGGTCTTTCCCAAGTGTACAGTTAGTCGCTGTGCTGCTGGTAACACATCACCCCTCCAACCCACCACCACCACCCATCCTCCTCCACCTCCTCCTTCTCTGTGGTGCATCACCCCACTCACTCGCTTTCAATCTCTCCTTCTCTCTCCTTCACTCCCTGGCTTAATATTGATCTGAATTCATTTGTTTCCTATTGATCTGCCACTCCACCCTCTGCCGCATTGAACAAACACAAGGACACACACCATGCGCACACAGACCTTGTGTACGCATTCGTACGGTTACAGCACATGGGCACGCATACACACACACAAATTCAGGAAAAAAGACTAAAACTGTTGATTCACAACCCTGTTATACGTTTACAGCGTTGATGGTTAACACACACGCACACACAGCAGCCCTACAGATAGACATATCTGCAATCACACACTCTTCATCTGAGATTTTTCAAAGGCTGAAAACATAAAGGTTTAGAGAGGTCTCAGCTCAAGCATCAGTCAAGCTATACAAAGGAACCTGGATTTCATATTGATCCAACACCTCAGGAGTGAGAGGAAAACACAGGCAGTCTAGAGCTGGCAGCGGCAGGCGACACAATTACAGCTGCAGTTCATTTCTCGGGTTTGCTGAATTGTAAATGCAACAAATGAGAGGAATTCAGTTAGGTGGCATTTGTTCAGAGAGGTATGTGAGCCAAGGCGTAATTTGTGGCACTAATTGTGCATTTCATCAAGACGTCAGAATGAAATTAAGTCATTCGAATTTGATAAGCTTTCCAAAAACTGCGTTGTAATAAATATTTAAGAATGTAAAAATGGGATGTTATGTATCTAAATGCATGAGAAAGAAAAACATGAAAAAGTCACACTTCAAAAGGGATAAGAAGTAATTTATGAACATGAGCACTCAGTAAATTTAAAGAGTTAGGCTTTCATTATTATTTCTCAAAACAAACAATGTTTAGATATTTGTACACAGAGGATTTAGATCTTTAAAAATGGGTCATTGTAACTTTAATTTAAAAAACGGTTAAATAATTTCCTAAAACAGCTGTGCACTCAAGTTTTTCACAAACATTACACAAACAAGAGTAAATAGTGCATTTGTTGGGGACTATTTTCAGCTATGGATAAATATGTGCTGTGCAATCGACTCAAAGTAAATTACAGCTCCCATTTTCATCACAATGAAGGAACATTGCTATAGTGCAATGTTGTCTCACTGATGTGTTTTTAATTTTAATAGTTATTGGATCACAATGACATCGAAGATTGGGCTATGTAAGGCATTAGCTACACAGGCAATATTTGTTAATAGGATTAATTCATAAATGGTCTTGGTCATTTTGTAGATTTAAAAAATCGATTAAAGTTTAGAAAATCATCAGTCTGTCCCTTAAGGTTAATAGTTTAATTCAACGTCTGAAAGACTGGCCGCCATCTTCGATAAGCTGTGACAGGTTGACCAGCTTTTTTCTGTGGCCCCTCTAAATTTTTGGTTGGTGGCATCAAGTTGCCATGACACCAGACTGTTTGTCCTGCCCTCTGACCTCATTTCAGGACACGCTGTGCTCAGTCAGACTGCATCTCCAGCAGCGGCTTGAGTTCAAAGGGGGGGGGCTGCAAGGGGGAGAGGCAGTGTTTCCTCTTGGTAATATTAGATAAGATGCACCACAAGCTCTACCCGCTTTCCTTAAGTGCATGCAGACAGAAGCACATAGTCCATATATATATATATATATATATATATATATATATGGGAATTAATGAAAGCTGCACATCTCTGCTGTCTCCTCTGTCCTTCATTGTGATGAAGTGTCATAACGATTGCATTTGTTTGGCTAGTTGCTGTTTAATTTATGACGTTGAATTGTATATTCCAGTATTATTAATGTATTATTCATAACCATTGTCTTTAACCATCTCTGCTGTACATGTATTTCTGTACCACCCTCCCATTCACGCTTTGTTGATGGCAGAGTATTCACTCTCACCATTATCTTCCACTTTGTTAAGCCATTTCATACTCTGCATACAGTGTTTGATGCTTTTCTCCATCATAAGTGCTTACATTTCTGTTGATTTCTCTGTGCCGCTGAGTGTTTCACCTCATCAGGGATTGGTCTGTTATCATTTAATGATCTCATAGTATTCTTTCATGATTGAGTCCTAGATGTTTTTTGCTAAAAATGGCAGCAGTACTAGACCAAACGAACAACTAGTCGGGATGAAAACCCAGATAAGGTTGTGTCTGGGTGGTTGACTTTATTTATTTACTTATTCCAACTTCATGGCTCAGTGTGTTTATTGATGTTTCCCTTCCTATCCGGTGGTATGCTAATAATCTACATGATGCTCTGCTGATTTCAGGAACGCAATGGTCAACTGAAGAAGCTCCCAAAGTGAGAAGAGAAAGCCATGGGAAAAACCTCAAGCTAGATTCCAGTTGTGAGGTAAATGCTTTGGCAACATCTGTTTCTTCCCGTTTATACAAACAAAGACTCTTTGAATCCAACTGAAATGAAAGAGAGAGAGCAAACAGCTCAAGAGAGGAGACAGAGAAAGATCAGAGCTAGTGATGGAGAACGTCAGCTTCAAATAAACACAGAGAGAGTAACATTTCAATGTCTCAGCTTTTCTTTCTTCTCTCTCTGACAGTCTTTCTCTCTCTTTTATTTTTACTCTCATCATTAAACACAAAGGTTTCTATAATCCATATTAAAGCTAAATTATTATATTGCCAACCCCATATATAGACTACTTCCTAAGCGTTAGCTCTCACACAATCAAACTCAATTTTAGAGCTATCATGTATAGACGGGTGACAAATGAATGAAAAAAAACAACATAAAGTGTCTCAGTGAGGTGTTTGACCACCAGAACAGTTTCAGTGCATCTTGGCATTGATGCTTCACGTCTTTGAACTCAACTGGAGGCATGAACGTCATTCCTCTAAAAGATATTCACTCATTTGGTATTTTGATGATTGTGCTGGAGAGTGCCATCTAACATGGTCCAAAACCTCCTATAGTAGGGTTGAGATCTGGTGACTATGAAGGCCTTATGAGTTACGTAATTTTCATACTCATCAAACTATTCCATCGTCCTCTGTGGCTGGAAGATATCACTCCCACCAGGATAGAAAGGTTTCATTGTAGGATAAAGGTGGTCATTTAGAACAACTTTGTTAGCTACTCTTCCCTCTATGGGAGCAAGTGGACCCCATAACCATGCCAGCAAAATGCTCTCCACAGCATAACATGGCTGCGAGATGCCCTCACTGTGGAGGTCAAGTATTCAGACCTGTACTATTCTCTTGGTGAATGCCACACATGCTCTCACCCCCTTATCAAGAGTATGGTGAAGGATGACTCATCTGACCATATCACTTTTTTCCACATCTCTGTAGACAAGTGCTTATAGTTTTTTCACCAGTGAACTCTCAAATGTGCTTCATCTGTGTAATGAGGGGTTTATGCACTGCAGCCGTTCTATAATATCCCTCTCTATGTAATTGTCGAAGGACTGTTCTTGCTGACACAGTCTGATCATGTCCTGCTTTGACATTCTCGGTCACCTGAGGAAGGGTCGATCTTCTGTTTTTCCTTACATGTCACACTAATGCACAAGCATCACGGTCATCAAATGTGTCGAGCGCAATTTCCAATCTTTACCAATGTATTTCCCATAGTGCTAAACACAGATGTCACTTTAGTCATTCTTCCTATTGAAGCAGCAGCCAGTCGAGCAGTCTTTGCTCCTGCCATCCAACAATCAACCCTCTTTCAAAGTCACTTAGATCTTTTCCTCTCACCATCTTGGTACAAAATCAGAATAAACTGGGCCTGCTGGGCGTTTTTATACCTGCCACAGAGCATGATTGGATGTTAATTGCTTAATTGCATGTGGTGCACCTGTGTGAGAGCATCTGCATTCATTATGTTTCTACACTCATTTATTTAGGTTTTTCCTTTAATTTGTCACCCGTCGTACGTTATTCCACATAATTGCATATGGGACCTCACATAACTGCTTGTACATGCACACTACCAAAAATAAAAAAATTAGAGTATATTAACCAAAATAAGCTGCCTCCAATCATTTGTCACCCACAGAGTCAAACCAGCAGGAACAAAACTAATTCAGAATGGTTCTGATTATTTAAAATAATTACATATTGGACCCATATAACAGCTTTCATTATGGAGAAAGAACATTAAATTGTTAGTGTGCTTTTTTATAGCTTAGACGTACTGTGTGGATCGTATACAGCACACATTTGTGAACACACACACACACTATCTGACTTATCATGTTTTCTCTGCCTCTCCTACTCACACACACACACACACACATATACACACAGGNACACACACACACACACACACACACACACACACACATATACTGGCCCACACAACCCAATAGCCATTGACAACAGTGCCCTAGCAACCATTGGGCATCATGCCAAGCCACTGAGGTTGCCTGGTACTGTGTTCCCATGGTAACATTTTCTGCCATGGTAAATAAGGTACGAGGAGAGTGGAAAGGGGGGTTTGGGAGAAATTGCACTACAGAATCTCATTCTATCTTGAGAGAGCTAATAATTTATGGTTTGTGAGTAGCAGATACTTATCCCGGCCCTGCACTTAGCCGTTATCTGACTGAAGAGAAGCATTAACGTCACAGGTTTGAGTCCTTGCCATACAGGGTCATTGGGGACAGGGGAGAGGCACGTAGCCTCTGTCTTTCTCCACAGTCTCCAAACAGTCACATGACTTCTTCTCGTATAAATATTCTTGAGAAAACGATAAACTAGTAAGATTTTGGTGAGCTTTTCTGAGAATATTTCACAAAATTGAATTTATTTATTAATTAATATGTTTAGTTGTTTTTTTCCATGCATTTTTTGTTGGTTTTTCACATCACAACCATCAGGCCTAGTTTTTATTTCTTCTTCATTTAAAGGAGCTTTTTGGAAGTATATTTATTATAAAACACGACACTTAAACTCACTCAAACAGAGAGCGTGCCATTCTGTAAATTCAAGCAGTCCTTGGCCCTGAGTTTGAGAACCGCTGTCTGAGGCCGGCATTCCTGTTGAGCTGGCACTTGCCAGGCGAATCATAGCTGCGGTTAACAGTTTATTTGCTGTCACTGGGCAGATTTTGCTACTCCATGCCCCTACATTGTTTGAGTGGTGCCGTAGTCTCTCTGCGTCACTTCTCAAAGAAGATGAGTGGTGGAGAAGTCACCTGAAATCTTTGTTTTATCCGTGGCAACATTTATCAAGAAAAACTGGTGCTTTTAATTGACTTGTTGGGAGACATATTTTGTCTTGATTTCAATCATCTTTTCTCATTATTTCTCCGCACTTCAGTCATTCAGTTCATTTCTTTGTTTTTCTGTCACGTTCTTTGTTTCCCTCGGTCTGCCCTCTGTTGTTTATAAATTAAGTGTATTTCTATGCATGTTTCAGCATTACAGAACAGAATACATATTGTTTTAATATCACAGATCAGCATCTAAAGATAAAAGATTTAAAAAAAAACCTTGAGAATTCAATCACAATCATGAGGTGAAAACAAAAGATTAGGTGAAAAATTGCAGATTTGTTTTGGTGGTTTTTTTTCACAATAATTCAAGCTTTCCTAAATGTATTATTGAAATCCCATAAGTCGGTTATGACTGTAATTACTTGAATATGTTTATTATTCATGAATCAAAATCTCTTAAAAAGAATCAATAGATTTATAGATTTGGTACCTTTGTTACATCAGCCGCTGCTTCCAGTTTCTTGACAAAACCTAAAACTTATGAAGTGCATTTTCCCTCAGAATTACAGACTTTAATTATTTTCACAGTAATGACTGAGAAACAATATGTTATCACTCAGTATTGTCTCAGCTGTTGTTGGGCAAGATTAACTCACAACATTCATATGCGTGATAATCCACATCCCCAGAGTCTTTACTGAATGTGATAATGACTTAAATTAAATGAACAAATTAAATTAATGAAAAATTTAATTTGAGAATTTTACATAAATGCTGTATTGCAAGGACAATTAAAATACTGACTGTAATTAGCTTTTAGGGAAATTTAGCCTCTTTAATTGAAAAGCAACAGACCATTTTTGGTTACTCTATACAATTAAATATATTTAGGCACAAAAATCTAAGTATAAAAGTTTTTTTCTTTCAGTATTTTCTCTTATTAATCCTTCCTCTCATAGCTATCTTGGTTTTTGGCTCTTAGTTCAGTAATGGTATTTATAATGCTCTTTTTTAGCTTATATTTTGTTGCTACATTGATGACTGTTAAATTTAAGGTTATAGTTTGAACACTAATAAATTGTTGTGGTAAATGACGAATACAACAGTAAAACAGCTTTTACTGAGTTAGTCACTGATATTTGACTTTGACCACATGCTTTCATGATAGTAAACAATGTGATAAAATGTCGCCATAGAAATATTGTTCAGTTGTTAGTATTAAATGTGGTTTTCAATGATTTTTAGATTGTTTTGGTGATTTTAGTCAAATCTAGATATGTGCTTTGGTTCGATGGATTTGTTTTTGCACACTCAAGAGGGTGAACTGTAATCCTCACAAAGCTTCACCTGACCCGACACCAGTCAGGGTCCGGGTTTATACGTCACCCTTGCCTCCGGTGCAGGGGCTTCCCACCAAACTCACATTGGCACACAAACACACCCAGGCAGATTGGCAAAGAGCTGGCATTGGCACAACCATGCCGCATTCATGCGTGAGCTGACTGCGAATGAGACGGTGAGAGGGGTTTAAAAAGGGGAGGAGTGGAATGAAGGGGATGAAGAGGGGAGACTTAGTTGGTATGAACAGAGAGATTGTCTAAGAAAAAAAGAAAAAAGTTGTAAAAGATTTTGAGGCCTGAAATGTTCAGTGATGAAGGACAAATAAGAGGTACTTAGAGGGACGGGGGGGGCGGCCAAAGAAAGAAAATGAGGGGGTAGGCGGAGGGTGGGCTTTTAGTATGGCAGAGGGCAGCGGAGAGAGGAGAGGTGAATGGGTTTGCATTTGGAAGCTGTCCAATTAGAAAAAAATCAATCTATGTCTCTATTAAGCACATGAAGCTGCTGTACCTTTAGAAGTTAACACTTACCTGGCTCGTCTTTCATTAAATAACCTTGTTCATTGTTGAGATTTTAATACACGTTACAAGTGAAGGCTGATTACAACTGACTTCTATCCATGTAATTACAAGTCCTACCACAGCCATTCATCACGTTGAACACACGTAGCTACTTGTGCTATGCAGTATGTATTTATATGTACCTATTTTTCTGACAGATGAGTAGGTGAGATGTCTTTTTTGGGAATCAGATATAAACCACTCTCAGCGTTGTGTATTTGAATCCAGCTCTGCGAGTGGGGCCCAAGTCATCTACGACTTTAAGGTTTTTATTTTTGGTGCATTGACCAATCTGAATAGGAGGCCTAGCAACTCATCTGTGCAGCAGCTATCGAGTAATCAATGAGTCCTTGAGGCACACAGGAGGAGTGTCAAAACACAGCCATTGACTGCTAACAACAGCCAATTTGCTGCTTTTGCGGGCGATCACCTCAGTTAGATGTCGAATGTGTGGGTGCGCCCCATTATTTATGGAGTATAATGAGGGAGATTGACTAGATAGTGCTGTTACTCCAAATTGTCATCCAATTACTCAACCATTAGATCCTATTTGTTACATTGAAAGCTGTTTCACTATACACCAATTTCTGCATCTCCCTGAATTTATGTTATTAAAGAGTGAAAATCAGCGTGTCCCAATTTAATGTATCTGACACAATTCCTGGGATTCTGAAAAAAGAACACACAAGCAGACGTCAACTGGATGCAATCTGAATGAGACACTTATCTTATGTGTATTTATTGTCTGAAAAGTGGCAGTAAATGATGCCACGTTCACTCTTTCACTCACATTTCTGTAGCTGTTAGGAGTCTCATCCATTTCACACTCAGCCAGCACCACTAACTGGCCGCCTCTCTGCAGCACTGCTGAAGTCTGTAGGGGGCTTCACATCTGTGACTCTCTTTGCACTTGTTAATATAAAGACCTGAGGGCAGTGACGTATTGCTCACTGGTGCCACTATTATATTAGGTAACACTGGATGGTAATCCTCAGCCATGAGGTCCGTTTTAGGGACACACGAGTTTTGAGAATGAGAATATTTTTAGCTTTATTTGATAGTCACAGTGAGAGAGGAGGGGCGCAACACACGGTAAAAATATAGCTTTAAAGCCTCTGTATGCCTCAAATAAATTAGGTTTTACGGTGTGTCCTCTGATCATGTTGTTAAAGAGGCAAAAATACCTGTTCCAAACGACCACATTACAGCTGAGTGAAAATCCTGAAATTATAGCGTGGGATAAAATGAGATAAGTTGCACAAATTGGGATAATAGTTCAAGCTTTCAACTAGTCGTTCCTCAAAAATATATAGCTTCGACTGAATAATCAAAAAGTGACAGACGTTGTTATGTGCAGCTAAGAGGTAGATGTTTAAACTCTGCCTATATTCACAGCACTTTATTTAAAGCATAAGCATTCGAAGCCAAGTGTATCTGTGTAGCACCTTATTAACATATATCAAAAAAAGACAAACTGACAGCACAAAGTGTAAAATAAATGCATGGTAATATAAGAATTTAAAAAGAACACTAAAGCATGAAATAGAATTGAAAACTACAGTGAATGAATAAATGAATGAATAATCTAACCTTTTATTTATTTTAAGAACTGAAAGTGGGAGCAGATCTCAGGTTTTTTTGGAGTTGTGGTGCAAAGGATACTGAGGCGCTTCCCCCGGGGGTTGTGGTAACACCTTAATTAAAGGAAATAATTATAATTTATTAACTGTAGTATTGAGAGATGTTCTAAACCTGAGAAAAGGTATTGTTCAGTTAGTATTAGATTATTAAACTTGATATATTATTGTCTTCACAGATACTCTTAATACCTTCAAAATGGATCTATCTTGTCTAAAATTGAAGTTGACAGAAGCATAAATATATGATAATGAAAATCAATTTGTCCATTGCAGAGAAATTAATCAGCGGCGATACAATCAAATCGAATTGTCATTTTTCAAGCATAAATTTTCTGCACCATCATCTCCAAATGGAGAATTTTCTATTTTTCTTTATATGGTCATAAACTAGATATTTTTCCAGTTTTAAACAGACAGATGTTTGGATAAAAGAAGCAGTTTGAAGACATCAGCTTGCACTTTGGTAAAATAGTAATAGATTAAAGATATCTTTTTACCATAAAGTATGCAAAAACCAAACTGTGGCTCCTTTAAGCTAAAGATGTGATATTTAATAACCCTCTTCAGATACCGCAACAGGAATTCAACAAACGGTCGAGTGAAACAAAAACAGAGGAGTATTTCGACTTTAACCTCAGAATGACAATGAAGCGCTGAGCAGTGCTGAATCGAGTCTTTGACGATATGGAAGATTCCACTAGCTCCAATTGCAGAAGTAGGTCAGGCAGACGCCTACAGTAAGCAACTGCAGGTTAAGTGCTCGTCTTTGTATTCAGAGACAGTGAAGGTCTGCCTTGGCCTCTAGTGTGGGGGGCGGGGGGGTCTATGTTCTGTGTGTACCCACAAGAGGGAGACAAGTCCACAAAAATACATAAAGTGCAGTTAGTTAGTCTTTATTCCTTCACAAAGAGAAAAGTCACAGTATTAACTCTTGCAACTTTTTCTCATATTTTCCCAACATGTTTGTTTTATTTCTGTGACATTTTGGAGGGAAATATGTATATTAAATGTATTGATTGTGTTAATCTGAAGCACAGATTTATGATGATGAATTTTTGAGATAATGAATGAAATAAGACAGAAGGAAAGGGACATGACAGACAAAAGTAGGAAGACTCTGCGTAGAAGACGAGGAGGCTCCGGCGCTGACCCTGCTCCAGTGCTCTGCAGTGTGAGGTAGTTGGTTGTATGGTTTCGCATAATAAACAGCCTGGAGATAACTGTACAACCTTCTAGCTTTCCTTGCGGTGTCACCCAGACTTCACATGAACGCCGTCGCCCTCTATCCTCTGTGAGGAGGTAAGTACAAAGAGTGACACTAAAAAGGACTGACAGTTCAAACTGACTGACTTGTTATAGGAGGACATGAACACAGGTAAACGTTACTATACATATATTTAGTTTTAGTGTTAAAATGACAAAGTAATGACAGATTGGATGTTTTTAGGGTGATCCTAATTTTATTTTTATGTATAGTATTTTCCCCTTTTGTATATTTTCACGTATATTATTTTATTTTTTCAAGATCTGCTGTGCTGGAGATCTTGTAGTTTTTTTTCTCAGTGAAGGACAAAAGAGATACTCAGCTCTTGAAATCACATTTATTATCAATTCCAAAATAATTTTACATTTTTCCCCTCAACAAATGCGATTAAATTATTAATGACATGAAAACAAGGGACTAAACTGCTCCTGCACTTTAAATCTAATACATCTGAGATACTAATCAGGTTTTCCTGTCGAGGTTGAGCTAATCCAGACGTCAATATACCCACCTTGCTCTGCAGTGCTCTTTGATTTGTTATTTGGTGCAGTCCGATGGGGTAAAGAGTCGGCTATCAATAGCAGTTTGTTTCTGTGTTTTTCTTTAGCGTGCTGTGCCACAAAAACACAGCACATCTCTTCAAATGACATGATATAACAAAACTTTAAAATAGAGAAAGAAAAAAAAGAGCATCAGAGCGATAACTGGAGACAATTTCAGTCTGGATGAGGCTGTTGTCTGTAAAGTAAGAATTGTTCATATTACTCATCAGGTTCTGAAAATATATTTAAACTCCAGCATTTTACAGCCTTGTCGTTTTATTACCTTAAAAACAACTATGAAGCGTTTGAAGGATAAATGTTCGGATGAATTTTGAAAGCAGTTTTCAGCATCAACATTAAATTCTTCAAAGTTAAATCCTCTTTGTAGTCATGGCAGATAATGACAGTGAGCCCCAGACGTGAGTATCAGTATGTCCTTAAGAACAGGCTGTATATGAACTTGCTTACCGCCTCCGCCTACTTCTTTTCCTACCCCCCCCACCCCCCCAACTTTCCCCACCCCACTTCCCTCCCCCTCATGCTACCCCCCCCACTCCACCCCCCTCCTGTCCCCCCAGTGTGTCTGGCTAGTGGCTCAGACACTCAGTATCCGCATTGCGTTGCAGTGCTCCAGTGAGGAGGGGAAAGAAAAAAAAAAGAGCATATATCAGCAATCTCTGCCGAGCACTGCTCTTTTCTGTACGCACACAAAGAAACGACTCCCCGGCATGTTCCAACTCAGGAGGAAATACAACCATCACAATAGAGCCGCCTGCCACCCGCTATTTTTTTAAATGTGTCTGCTTCCTGCGTTTGTTTGTTCATTTAAAACTGACATGTCATTTTTATTTTAACAGCTCAATTTTCTTGTTAAATCCAAATTAATTGTATTATATTCAATTTTAACACTCCACACCTGAATGAACTTGTTTTTATAATCAGAATTAATGCAATTTAACATTTTTTTAATCCCACTGAGATTATGTGTAATTTTAGGAGTTTTTCTTTTAAAAGATGCAAAGTTCAGTTATGTGATTTCAAAATTTCCTACAGCATACTCATCGCTAACATGTGATTGTGGATATTTGGGGAATTTTTTGTAACAAAGGCGACTTGACTGATATGTGATGAGTTATGCAGATTGAAGACGTGTTAATGAAATGCAGAGGAAGAGCAGTAGTGTTGTGGTCAGAGCGGCTGGGAGGTTAATCACCTTTGGGCTTGCTGTGGCTTTGATCCTCACGCTGTGTAAAATCCACAGCCTCTGTCTGTGAGCTCCCGCCACCGCCTCTTCCCCCTTGTTCCCTCCCTTCCTCTTGGTGTATCACACACATGCATGCACACACACACACACACTCCCTCTCTCACAGATTCACATCAGTGCACGAGGACATGTGCACGCACACAAACATGGTGACTTCACTCTCTCTTCTCCAGATGCACGAGCACATGCAGTGCAGGTTTGAAAACACACACATACACACACACACATACACAAACAAACACAGTAATAGACACCCACAGCGTCGTGTGAACGTAGACTGCAAGATGAGCGAGACGGGACGTCACGCCTGCAAAAAATGTTGGGGGTTAGAAAAAGAGAGAGAGGGAGAGACCGGGAGAGACGAGGAGCGGAGGATGAAAATGAGGGGAAGGGCTGAGACGGAGCAGGGGGAGGCGGGGACAGAGTGATAGAGAGTGTTCAGGCAAGAGAAGAAGAAAGAGCGATAGCTGGAGATCCTGCATGCTTGCATAAGTGTCTGTGAGTGTGTACGTGTGTGTGTGTATGTGTGTGAGTGTGTGTGTTTGTGTGTGATGTATGTAGGTGACACAGATTTATGAAAGGAGGGGGTCATAGGTGGAGGCGCTGTTGGTGGTTGTAGGGGGTTGGGGGAAGTGGTGGTGTTGGTACAGCACCAGATAATGGAATCAATGCAATTGTCTATACGTGTTTCACTCAATGTGTGTGTGTGTGTGTGTGTGCGTGTGTGCGCGCGCGCAAGTGTGTGTGTGTGTGTGTGTGTGTGTGCGTATGTGTTTAGCCTACCTGCCTCATAGACATTGCCTGTTCGGACTCTAATCGCCTGGAGAATTAGTGATGTGACTTGGCAGAGGGAAACAGGCACAAAACAGAGCCAGGGACAGCGCCTGAGTGAGGGATAGAAGAAGAGGAGACACAAAAAGAGGAGAGCGAGAGATGGAGGGGTAGCGAGAGGGGAATAGTGTTGGGCAGCTTTTCTGTTCGCCGCCGTGTACAGCGCTCAGAGAAAAGGAAGACTGTGAAGATGGGGCAGGATAGGTTTTACCAGGCGTTATTTTCTTTTACCACTGGATTAATTGTTGCTTTTTTTTCTCTCGCAGGGGGAAAAATGGATCAATAACTCGTCGTAAGAGTGTAT
>JANJYP010002881.1:0-13741 GCA_024605115.1 Rastrelliger brachysoma | reverse complement strand
ACATCCTGCTCATTCCACTTTTTAATTCCCCCCCCTTTCATATTACATCCTATACATCTTATTATATCATACACTAATTTATTTATTGTTTCTCATGCACATACACTGACATTGCCACTGTCTTTTTAAAATGAAGTGCCTTTTTCTGTGGCTCTTATGTTTTTTTGCCTCCCACTTCTGTTTCATACATATCCATTTGAGGAAGAGAAAAGTCTTTTTTATCTGGTGCCAGGGTTCTCTGGCTTTTATTNTTTTTTGCCTCCCACTTCTGTTTCATACATATCCATTTGAGGAAGAGAAAAGTCTTTTTTATCTGGTGCCAGAGTTCTCTGGCTTTTATCCTTGTGTTCTTTACTAGTAGTTATTTATAATGTTGGGGCTGCACAAATTATTATTTCATAGTTATACTTATATGTATAAGTAAAAAAAAAAAGCTGTTTGTGTGTGCATGTGTGTTCATTGTGCATCTGTGATGTCAGGTTCCATCTATGTATTCCAGAATCTTCATAACACATAGTAGCACAGAGTTCCAGACACACAGCCCAGATCAGAGACACAGACACATCTGAAACAGCTTCAACAGATTACACAGCTTCAACAGATTAAACACCTTCAACAGATTATCTAAAAACAAAACCAGAGACAAGTAAGCATCCTGACTATGGAAGAGTTTCAAGCAAACACTGTATCTGAAGATACAACAGAAACAATTCCAGAAAAGACAAACAGTGATTGGTTCTTGGTCCCCAANCTGAAGATACAACAGAAACAATTCCAGAAAAGACAAACAGTGCTTGGTTTTTGGTCCCCATGGAACAAGAACAAATGACACCACAGCCTGGCGATCCATCTGCTGCTTCACATTGTGAGACCACAAGCAAGGTAGAGAAGGCGAACCAGCTGAGATTGTTTGTCACGCTGCTCACGGTGAGGTTGCTGACAAAATGTCACACTGTTCAACACCAGAGACAGGAGGAATGGATTGCCCATACCCAAAGACTGATCAAGCAGACTTTGGAGGGTCTGGATGAAACTGTTGACTTCTTCTTTCATATGAAAAACACCAAGAGAGTGTGCAACACCGTAATGAGAGACCTGACCAAGCTGTTTGGTGGAAGGCACATGCTTAAGTCTCTACTGTTACTCCAGGATCCAGCTGTAGATTCAGCAATTGTCCAGATACTGCAGATCCACATAAGAGAATTCTTTGCAAGGCTCACAAAGAAGGCAACCTCCCAGAGTACTTTGTGGAAAGATGTTCTCCAGGTCATGGCCTTGTTGGTATACTGGGAGCCATCGTTTTAATGATGCTCATCCCCTAAGACAGCACTGAAGAACAGCAGCTGCAGCTGGAGGAAGAGTACCGCAGACAGTGCAGTCCATTCAGGGTCAAACACCTTCAGCAAAAAATATGTTTGTTGGTATATAAACAATGATGATTTGCTTTAGTGTGGTAACTGAGGGCATTCACCTCCTACTATCAGATACATGACATTCATATATATATACAGATCTGTGAGATCATATCATCACCTTAATAAAGTGAGCTTAAGGGTACAAGTGTAAATTTAATTGATTCCCAGTAAACAACCTGAAGAGCTTTTCTTTCTCTGAAAACACCCACAATTAGCTTCCCTGTCCTCTTACGTTTACTTTGCTCCTTGATCTTCAGAGTTTTATGTTTATATGACTTAAGTAACTGCATGATGTTTTAAACTTTTGATAAACTGAAGAGAATACAGTAAAGCCTTGCCCTATAAAACAAAACTCAGGTCAAACAATATGGTTTTCAAACCCATCACTTAGTGGGATGACTCCTATCATCAGAAATAAAAGAAGTAATCTCTGTAAATGAGCTATTGAGATGAGAAGAATCTTAAATGATCCCCAAATGTTGTGTTTGTCTCCCCTAACCATAAGTGGAACAGCAGTGGCTTCTCTGCGCTGTTTGTGTGGAAAGCCTCAAATTCAGCCCTTTAATTCTTATGAAATGTCCAGCCACAGATTTGATATATGAGCATTGCAGCAATGCAGGAATTAGTTTTGTTTGAGTGTGTTGCTTATAATCAAGCCAACACAGCGGGGCAATCACGTTATTACAGTTGCCAGCAGTAACCGTGTGCGTGATGGATCCATTTGTCTCCTTAATATCCCTTCTATGGTCTGTTAAGCCTCCAAGTTACACAGCCTAACGTTGCAATTTGATGCAGGTGGTCTTGGTCATTTAAGTGTAAGGTTAAAGGTTGATACATTATTTTCACTGAATATGTAATCACCAAACTCACAGTGGAACATAGCAGTCTGTGTGATTTTTGGAGAGCAGAACAGCTAACAGATGCACTGGCTGGTGTGTGTGTGTGTGTGTGTGTGTGTGTGTGTGTGTGTGTGTGTGTGTGTGTGTGTGTCATTTAGACAGCTTACTCTTGATACAGTGGAAGCAGGTCGGAGGGAACGAGGGCCTAAGAAAAATCAACCCTGAGTGCGTTGCTAGACGAAACAATCACATTAGAAATCCTGATAACGATCTACTCTTTATAATGGGAATACAAGCATAATCCTGCTTGTATTTGCCCTCAGGGTCTTCCTCTCTGTACCCACATGTTTTTGATCCAAAATCAGATAATGGCAAGTCAAGTAGGAAAAAGGCATTTGAGCAGGAGATAAGATTCAATTATTCAGATCAGCATTTTAAATTCAAGGAAAGAAACAGAAGAAGGAGGAGGATTTACAAAGAAAGAGCCAAAGGAAAGGGCATTGGGGTCATTGTGCCAAAAAGCACGCCTCCCTAATTCTCATCAGATGTTGTCGAGACTGGAGCCCCACTCTGCTTATTAATCTGTTTTAATGGTTTAATTAATGGCAGAGAGCAGACTGCAGAGTTGGCTCAGTGGGCTCGAATAAGGAAGGACGCAGCGAGGCGCTGCAACCGCAACTGAGGAGCGCTTCCTCTGTCTGTCTCTAACTCTCATATAAAGCAAGTCTCATGGGAGAAGAGTTTGCTGTTTTGCTGCGGACACTTGATTGTCTTAGTGTCGTCATTCTCACGCCAGAGTGCGGATATGTTTTCACAGCATGCCGTGCCAGGCTGGAATATTTGTCACTACAGTTGTGGATACGTTGGCAAACAGAGGTTCTATTACCCCTGTTCATCTCAGTTTTGGTTTTGTTAAGTGGTGCGAAATACCCTCATATATGTTTTTGAACTCTACATTTATTGAAGGTTTTATTCTCTAATAACTTATGAGGCTGTTTTGAAGTAGCAGTGGCTCCAAAACCAATTAGATTTGTGGTGAGAGCAGTACGTAACCAAGAAACATACAAGTAAACTTGACAAGCGCCTGCTGTTTTAAGAAAAATCTAGCTTCTCTCTTTAATATTTTGTTGCTGTAACCTCAGTGGGCTTGGCTGAACCGTAGGTGTTGTGTAAATTATGGGTACGCCGTGTGCTTCATTGATGCCAGGGCTCTTGAGTGGCAGACAAATGCTGCTATACAACTGCAACACCACGGCCAGCGTTAGAGCCACTCTGGTTTATGTGACGGTCGGTGTGCGGCTTCAGGTGGGTTTGTTGTCTAGACGGAGAGTTTGGAGAAGTTTTATACTTTTTGGACTTTGTTTTCTCACATTTAACATCTTTGACACATCTGAAAATAATATGAGCAAACCTCAGCCCTGTCAGTGGATTATTATTATCGTTGGCTAAATGGCTTGACTGGAAACACTATCCAAATCCCCACAGTGCACAGCAGTGTTGTTTATGAATCTGTCGACAGCCAAGTGAAACAGCCTCTTCCACAAAACACGACTGGAATCCCAGCAGATAGAAGTGGATGATGAAACCTGTTCCTGCACAGTTCGGTTTCACTCGGACAGACCAAACAGGACGTTCGTTGTCCATCTTCAAATACCAATCCCCAGCTCCGCAATATCTGTATCAGGAAGGATCGCCAGAGGAATGGGGAAGTGGATAAAAGGGAATGAGAGGCTGAGAGAAGTGTGTGTGTGGGGTGGGGGGTTACATGTTTGTCTCCTGTCACACATTGTGTCTTATCAGCCTCTCCTGTAGTGCGAGAGAATGACAGGAGCTCTGGACTGTGTTAATGTGGTGTCAGCACAGGCTTTGTTTCTGCTCAGGACGGCTCTGCGTGGGATGAATGGGAGAGAGAGACAGGAAACTGCAGACAGAGAAAGAGAGAGCGTGAGAGGTCCAGAAGACAGCGTGAAAGAAAAGAGAGGAAAAGAAAAGGAAGACAGATGGAGCAAGGCAGATGAGAAGACAAGAAAAAGGATTTGGAGAAAATACTGTAGCTTGATTTAGAAATATATAGTATTGCGTTTTGGTCAGTGAACATGCATATCTCTTTCTGATGTCTAAATCACACATGACTGGCTTGTGTGTGTGTGTGTGTGTGTGTGTGTGTGCGTGTGTGTCTGTATGTCATACTCTACTTTTTTCTCTCATATGGTTTTTGTTTTAGTGGAAAAATCACCTCAGATGTCCATGAATGTGATTGGTAGATGGCTATTAATGACAATTTAATTTTAATTATTTGCTTTTCTTCTCATTAATTGGGCCTGTCCTTAAGTGCCAAATGATGTTACAGTTTATTTTATGCAGCATTTGGCACTTCACTATATTATATGGTTTTAATCAAGGATATCTTCTTAAATGTTTTTGCATGTTAAATGTGATACTCTTCTATTGGGTTCACAAAAGCCTGATTATACTCACATCTCCTGTCTTTAGTGGATATGGTGACTGACGAATGAAAAACATGAAGGGTTTAAAAAAAAAAAAGTGAAATAATTCCCTAAGAAAGTTGAGAGGAAATGATTGGAGTGCAGTAGAAGTGATTTTCACTTGGACTAAAAGTTGTATATTTTGCCTCTGAATCATACTGCAGCTTCTCGGTAACTGTCAAGACACAAAGAAATATTTTGTCTGACACAAATAATCTTAACTCAACGTTTATTTTCTAACTTTTCTGGAGAATTCAGCTGCAATCATGGTCTTCTTCAGCAGATGTTTGCTGGCTTGTCAACTTAGTTATCTCCATGACAACTTAACATAAAAAAAAAAAAATCCAACCACCAGATAAAGATTGTGAGATGTGACTGTTAATTGTGGAAAAAGTAAGTAAGTACAATTGTATTTCCAATGTTAATGATTAGCTTTCACTCCTATTATTTTGTTCATCACTGCCTGTAAAGAGTAGTACTCAAGACTATTTTGTTTATGTAATCTCTGTGACTGGAAATTGAGGAAGTGCATTTACACCGCCCCTTTTATGAGTTATCAGGATATGAATTGTCGACTGGAATGCTACAAGTGTAACAACACATCCCTTTAGAGCTGATAGTGGAAGAGTTGCTTAATGTTTGCAATATTTAATCCATAAAAAAGCTTCTTGATCCCAAGAGGTGACACGTGGCGGCAGTGAGCTTCGACACAACCCCGAACATAACACATCCATCTCTACGGATGGACTGCACTGTCTATGTCCATGTGTCTGTTGCAAGGAGACGAGAGGTATTAACTGCTTCTGCACAGTAAATATTTGTGGTCTTAATGTGAACAACCAAGAGATTCTGGAGAAGGGAGGCCAAGAGGTGGTTATAAATTAAAGACAGGAATTAAAATGACAACAAGAGAGGTTGCTTAAATGTTAAGGAGGTTGATGAAAAGTGTTGAAATGGGAGGAATGTTGCAATGATTATTTCTTTCCCTCTCTCCTTTCGTTGTCTGGCCTGACCCGCGTCACGGAGGTCTCACTGTTAACAAAGAATAGTCAAAATAAAAATAAGCTACAAAGGACAAATGTTTTTATGAACTCAGAGGAATGGCTGAACTTGACACCATATTGGTTATTGCTGTATCAGCTTTTGACGCCCTGTAGCTCATCCTGCTTTGCACTATTTGCACACAAGTATATACTGTACTACACAGGGCTCAACAGTTACATGTATTTCTGGCGTACTTTGCATGCAGACACTTCTGACTCATTAAAATGAAATGCTCCACATTCAAGGATATGACACACACCAGATGCCTGTCTTAAGGAGGCAGTAGTGGAGAGCCTGTTTATATCACCTGAGACAGCAAAAATGCCATATAGTTGTAGAACATTACAAGAGGGAGCCTCTAAATCTTTACAAGCACTAAATTAACACCGGTTTTGCAGCACACTTGATTTAGATCTGTGTTTAGAAACTTTTAGACAGAAATCAAATTTAGAATCCAGCAGCTTTAACACCAAAACTCCTCTCTAAGAAAACCATTTAAACACATAGTAGTGGATTGACAGCACAATGAAACACTCCTCTCTCCCACTGTATCTAATTTTGTTACTATATTTCTCTCTTTGTTGATTTGTTTCCTCATTTTTAGATACACAGAGTAAAGGCAGGCACCCAAATTATGGTTTAGCTGATTTTGGGGTGTGACCATCGACTGTATATAAACATCGTCAACTTGTCTCCACGTGCTACTGCTTTACAAAAGCGAAGTCAAAATATCTCCATTTTGGGGAACTGCNGACCATCGACTGTATATAAACATCGTCAACTTGTCTCCACGTGCTACTGCTTTACAAAAGCGAAGTCAAAATATCTCCATTTTGGGGAACTGCCATTTTACTTTTGTGAAATTATTTGAAGCCAAAGTCAGACATTGAGACGCGCTCCCTCAGTCATCCCGCCATTTGTCAGCACAGGTTTGACAGCACAATCCCCTTTTTATATTGTTAAATAACAATTAAAAACAAACTTCCCAGAATGACGAGAACTTAAACTAACTTAAACTACCTAAAATGAAAAATGTATTTGACATGTACTTTGATTTTTTTTTTTAGTTTGGCTCATGTCCTAATCACAGTCACTGAAGGAGCAAGACTTATGACCTATACTGTAGCCAGCCACCATGTTTGTAGCTGTCATGACGTCCATTTTTATGTTGAATCGATGGGTGCGGCCAGTGATTCTACAAAGTTGAGCCTAATCTGGTGATTTTGACAGTTATACAGTGTGTGGTGTGTCTTTCAATCCGTTTATTACTCTTTCAAGTTAAGATTATTTTTAATAGCATATTATAAATTATCAAACACTTTTTAATAGATGCTGGTTTCTGTTTTGGTACAAAACCACACAAGATTCATGTTCTCATAGGACTTTAGTGGTTATTTTAATAAAATGAACATAACTACATAATCACTACATAATTCACTCTCCCCTCCCCCCCTAATATAAACATGATGCTCAAAAGGCAAGGTTCCTGAAGTGCCTTGGTAGCCCAGTGGTTACAGCACATGCAAGGTAACAGCAGCATCCCTGGCTTGAGTCCAGCCAGGGACCCATACTGCAGGTCATTCCCCCTCTCTCCCCGTTTTCTGTCAGCCTCTCTGCCAAATACTAACTGAAATAAAGGCAAAAAGCCCATAAATAAATCCAAAAAAAAGGCAAAGTTCCTCAACACTGTGCTGCTACAGAAAAGATCTTGGGAGGGTTTCGCCAAAATCAAAAAAGGTATATCGCCCAGAAACTTGAATATACTCAGCGAATTTCATTTCCACTGAATTTGATATTTGGTGGAAAATTATGTCTTGATGAGAGTCAGGGGATTGAAAACATAAAACCAGTCAGTGGTTTACAAGATATCTTGTCATGGACCAAAAGGGGAAATATTTACCTCACAGTAGCGCCTGACAACAGGTTAGAGAGTTACCTAAATCAGGGCTTGTTTTGGACCAGCATGTTGGATAGACGGGTTGACTGGCTTTCCAACTGACATCCGTTCGTTCCACTTCCAGCACATGGATAAAAGTGGCTTAATACTTGACACTGGCCCTCTATTTGCTCAGCCGTCGTAATTTGCACTTAAATGTTTTCAAGAGTAAATATACTGTATTTCTACCAAAGGAGTGAATTTGGCCAGCTTCTCCGTTGTGTTACATAAACATTCTTATGAAGACTCTGTGTTTCCTCTAACTTTGCAAATCCGAATCCCCACAGCATCAATAACCACAGCAGACTGGCTGCTTCTGTACAGTATGTCTGCGTCTCTCCAAGTTCTCGTTTCTCAATGTTTTGTGGCAAAAATAAAATCCTCAGTTGCTCAACATGAATTGTGGTCCAGTTCTGGTATAGTTATGAGCAGGGGGCAAACTGCCTAGGATACCCTGAGGACAAACAGAGGAGAGTTTGTGGGGGTCAAGTTCATCCTCCGCCCCCACTTCCCCAACCCCCACATATTGCTTAACTTATTGGATGGAAGTTTCGGTTTGTGTTTTTCTATGGTGTGCGGAGAGTGGAAAGAGAGAGAGGGAGGGTGATTCCTTCCCCCCGGAGCCATGCGTCTTTTGTGGTGGATGGATGGAGAGCTTTCAGTGACTGGGCAAAGATCAGACTGGCCCCATGCCAGACGGAGAGGGGAGGGGGGAAATGCTGCCACTAACAAGCTCTATAATAAAGATTATTTATATGGAACATTGCTGCTAAGTGATTTACAGCCCATAAGATAGTTTGTGATATTCTGATTTGATGTTATATTAATGAAAGCCAGACAAATAAAACATTTGAAAATTTGATTACAGAGGAATAAAAAAGGCAAATAAAATGGGTTCAAACTAGTGCTCGGCGGTTTACCAATTCATCTGGTATACCGGTTTTAATTTCCCTTACGACATGAATTCTTCATATATCGCAATACTGATGCAAAGGTGAAATAATTACGGTAATTCATTGATAGGCAAAATATACTCACTGCGAACAGTGTTGGGTATATTGAGAAGGGACCCTTATTAACTGCATTATTTTCTTATGGTTGTAATTTTTTAACACAACAATTAATAACCCACAAGTAACTCTCTTTAACCACAACACACAACAATCTTGTAACATTAATATTCATACAGTTACAAAATGATGCCACTGAACATCATGTTGGGTACAGCTCCCTAACTAACCAGGTACTCTAGCACCATTATTAAGATTTTAGATATTCAGATTGAGATATATGGTACAATGATGGTTGTTGCTTTTGGAAATAAAAGTCATTTTTACATGAAGTGCTTCAAAAGTTTGTGGGCCTAAATGAAAGTAAACCCAGGAACTAGCCACCTGTTGCAGCATTGCGGCTAACTGCATAGGGAACTACATCCAGGGCAGTTTGCACATTGGTTTGTTTGTGTCTGAGGCTGTGCACAGCTCAACTTCTGTTCATGCCAGAGAAGTAGTAATTCAGTAGATTAAATAAAATGGTTTATAGTTTCTAAATTACAGCGATAAAATGACAAGATCCACACTAAACAGCTGCCTACTGTAATTCTTCACTTAGTTAGGTGTTGCAATCACATTTTTCTCACCATGTGGAGCTGAGTGAATGCGGTCGGCTTTGCTCTTTCTTCCAGTTGATTTTTCGGAGATAAAACTCTAGGACAAAAATGTTGATAAACGCACTAAATCCATGTGGAGTGGTTACACAGCTGGGATTACTCTCATCTGTGGACACTTATAGATTTTCTGGCAGCAGCAGGTCCGACTGTGCAGCACAAGTTTTCCTCTTCACTCGTCAAGAGAGCAGTGACTGCTGGAACTGCACCAGTTTCTCAGAGGTTACTGTGCATTGACTTTCCTGATGGTCCCTCCGCCTACATTCTTTCTGTCTCTTCTTTCAGTTGTTTTATCTCCCCTCAAATAAAAACGGCCGACCATTCACATTGAAATGACTTGCAGTCATCTTCATAGTTGTCAATATTATAATCTATCAGGTAGTTCGGTTGGCGGGCAAACTGTCCTGAATGTAATTCCCTATGCAGGTAACCTTATTGCTTCTACCAGGAGAAAGGCTATCTGAATTGTTGTAAACCTACAAGACAAGTCCAGTTTATTATACGTGAAATGGTTTGGTACATGTCATCCCCCCTTTACTTCTAATCCTAACCATTTCACTGCTCATGCCTAAACCGATCAAGTAAGATAGTCAATAGTTTAGTACTGGTAGATACAGTGAGGCTAGATGGACCTACTTTGGGCCACAGGTGGTTTATTCCTGTGTTTACTTTCATTAAGTTCCTGAAAAAAAACATGTAAACGATGTAGTCCTGCAGTGATCCAATCACGCAAAGACCAAAAACAAAAACATCTGAATCTTTAATGAAAAAATATCATAATACAAATCTCTATTCATCTGATGTTGGGTCTGGAAGTATCACAACATATAAACATATATATTAATTAATAATTACATAGACGATCATACAAGTGATCAGACAATACCAGAAGAGAAAGCACAGACTATATCTGATGGCCAAAAAAATTAATACTTAGCATCCATCACAGTTTATAGACCTACTCCTTGGTTCAACTTTGACCTACAATATTAACATGATATTTGAGCGATTATTTTACATTGTGGGCTCTCTTGCTTCACTTTGTGTTTTACTTCCAAATGAAACAGTAGATAATCTCACTCAGCTGTTGGCTTGTTTACAGTCCTGTCTGATCTTCTGCCTTCGCTTGTTTTCTTGTCCTGTCAGGTTTCATGTAGCGATGTCTCCACATTCCCGAAACCTCAGCAATTACTTTGGTGGGCGCTGTGTTATCCAGACTGATAAAAAATGATGGGCCAAAACCCACATTGTAATAAAACGGGATAATCCTTTAACAAGTGAAATACAAGATGAAAAAGGAGGGAAAATAAAGCAACAGGAGGGACATCAATTGAAAGAAAACTTGGCAGCTCACCAGAAATGCCCTAGAAAAGCATTTTTCCGCTCAAAGGCCCCGTGTCTGAGCCGCCCTCAGGTGTTTCGGACAGTCTTTCATGTCATTTGGTGTTTGATGTTTTTACTTTTACTGTAGATTGTATACATCAGTCTTACAGTAACGTGCAGTGTTGAGATCCGTTTTAGCCCCTCCCTGAACGCCATATGTTTCAGCCCCCTTTTCCATCCTCTGTGCCCTCATTAAACGACACATACAGGTCTGTAAAAAGCCTTAATTGATGACTACTGCTGCCGTGTTTGTAGGTCAGAGATGCTGTAAACCAGACATGACTTGTGTTATAAACTAAGGCCACTTTATGCTTGTGTGTGTGTGTGTGTATGTGTGTGTAAAAGGGAGATGAAGGAGTGAAAAGGGAGGGAGGCTATAAACAGAGCCTAATAGGAGCCTCCTCTGCAGGAGAGCATGAAAAACAAGGAGCCGTGAAAGAGCCAGTGGTGCGAAGCAGAACCTCACTGTGTCATTAACACCCTTCCTCCGTCCATCCATCCCTTCATTTTTCTTTCCGTCGCTCCATCAATTTCCTCTTTTATTTTCCTCCTCCTCCCTAGGTCTCCTACCTCTTCACCTCCTTTACTGCCTCTCTCTCTTCTCACCGCCTTTCCGAGCTGCTCTCCAGCTACTCGACCGTGTCACCAGGTGCACCAGACCTAAATTAGTTATTTACAGAGAGGTATTCAGCAGACCAGAAACACCCCTTGTTAAATCTGCTCTGATCTGATTCCTTGCCTCAGGACTGACCAGGGGTACCATGAAGAAACGCACACTTTCAACACAAATATACACTACAGACGTCATCTACTCCTGGTGTGCCATAGTTCTGTTTGTGTCAGTTAGGGTCTGCAATTAACATTTCTTGTACTTTAAAAGCAATGAATTACTGGTGTAGTCCAAAGCTGTCATCAGAATTTTCCAGACTGCCTTCAAATTGTTTGTTTTGTCTGATAAACAGACTAAAATGCTAACACATTCAGTTTAAAATGATACAAACACAGAAAATCAACAGGTTTTTGCATTTGCATTTGGGAAACTGAAAACAGGGAAAGAAAGCTTTTGAGAAAGCTAAATGATGAACAACAAAATATGGTGATCGATTTAATTTATATTTGTGAAACTATGCTATAGTTGATTGTATAAAGTTGCTTTGTTTTTTTGAAAAAGTCCAACTTTGCTAGCTTGCTTCTGCTACTAATTGATGCACTAATCTAAAAAGCAAGTCATAGCCCCTTATAAAAGAATCATGCAGTAATAAAATCATGAGCAGTCTGCAGGACAGTTCCTTTACGATTCATGGAAATTTCTTCTGAGGTACAGTATTGCTTACACTGTTATGTAAGTGTGGTTTTTAGTGCTACTAAATAGACAAGACAGCACTGGTGAGCAGGAAGAGCAAATATTCATTTCCTTACTAAAGGAATATTACTAACTTCAGGTACTGTGTGCCAGCAACTTGTGCAACATAACAGACAGTATCTGTAAACAACCCAATTAATAAACTATTATTACTCAATCTGCAGCCAAGAATTATGAGAATGTTTTTCTTTTACTGCCAAAGCTTTTATTTATTTTAAATTATTATCTTGTTTGTCACGAACATCATCTACTGTATGGTTGACCGGGGTTGCACTCTGTTCTCTGACTTGACTTTTTGCTCTTTAAATATTTTAACTTCTTTATGCTTCCAGTTGTGTCTCACACATAATTTAAACTAAGAATAATGGCCCCATGGGAATTTAAGGTGGAATGAATTTCTCATTTAGCATCTTAAATGGTTGTCTCTAGTGTCTTTTCAAGGCCTTTGCCCTCCTTCAAATCCAACATGTTTGTCCCCTTCACTGACCCTCATCCTTTTTTGGATTTTTTCACCAACCCTCTTCATCACTTCCTTTCACCTTCTCATCTCCCTACTATGCAAGTGAGTGTTCGTACGTATGTCAGTGCGTGTGAGCTGTTGATTGAAACCTCTCTACTTGGAAGGAGACCATGAAGAGGGACACATGCTACGTTAAAGGTCAAAGGTTAAGGATGGAGGAAGTCAGCGGCTGCCATTTTTTTGAGAAGAGAAGCATCTGTCTTTCTTCCTTTTTTTGTTTTTAACTCAGTGACCCATCAGTCAGCTCCTGCTCCAGATTGTCTTCCTTTCTAGAAATACTGCATCTGTGTCCGTGAATAGACAACGTTTGGCACATTCCCATGTACAACTGTATGAAATGTTTGCCTCTGAGGATTTTAAAGCACAGAAACATTTCCTAAATTCACAACAACATATCTGAGGCTACTGTGGGAAGTGTGGTGGCTTAGTGTGTATGTATATGAGCACGTGTTTAAATGTGGTGATGTTTCTTTGTACACGCATGCATGTCTGATAACACATCCGTCAAATCATGTGAGTGAGAGTGAAAACATTGAGGAATTTGGTGACAATTGAAAACACTCTATTTTTTCCAAAGTGTTAGTGTTAACATGGTCTGAGTGTTATGCTACGTTGTCCCGAGTGTACTGAGAACATACTGCGGCCTTTTATCACAACAGTTCTCAGCACACTGACATCTGTAATCAAGGCTCACCAGACTGGGGACCAACCTGTGTTTGTACAGTTGTTTAGTGGTTTGCCTTGCTCCCTCTCGTTGAATCCCAGTGTTCCGGGAGCCTGTAATAAGCAAGCAGGAGAGTCTCCTTGTCCTTGGGAATCTGAAAGATGTATCTAGCAATTGCGGTGAAGTCATTCTCCTTTGGGAATAGGATTGAATAATAAGCAGGCGAACAGCGATGCAACAGCCACTGAACTTCCTCAGTTTCCTCTCCAAAGACTTTGCTTTGCATCGCATTACTAAAGCTTCTCGTTCTTGGGATTCTAAGGGTGGTGTAGGGTGTCTGCAGAACCCCCTCCTCCCTCAAATGGAAGCTATGTAGGTGGACAGCTGTGCAGAAGCCACATCTCACCACTGTCCCTTTTTTTTTT